>KI915046.1:7083602-7219780 GCA_000473445.2 Anopheles farauti | reverse complement strand
AGTGCTGCTAACGGGCCGAGTAGCGGGCCGAACGTTTGTATGAGATTTTGACGCAACTTTTCGTCAAAATGTTCTAGGGGCCGATAACGATGTCGCGCGTCGTAGGATGTGACGGACTGTTGATACAATTCTTGTTGCCTTCCTGGACCATCCCTACCCCCTACTTGAGGAGCAGGAGCCGAAGCGTAGGAATGGCGATTGTGCGATATGAACGATGGATATATTTTCCACCTTTCCGATCAAAGACCGATGCCAATTGATTGTATCGACTGTCATCGTCGAATTGATGCGATTGCGTTGATTTGATCGAAGGCTGCCTTATTACGGTCGCAAGGTGTTGACGAGGAGAAATCCGGTATTTACATTGTTCGAAAGGTTTTGGCTTCCAGGGAAACTCATAAGGAGTGGATTTACCGTTGGCTATGACAATGATTATCATTTGACCATTCCCGGTAGTAGTTAACTTGCAATTTAATGGTACAAAAATACTGTTTAATAGGTGGTATACAAAAAAGTATATTCTGATTTATTATTTACAAAAATCTTAGTTTTTTGTAGGCCGGTTTATAAAAAAGCGTGAACAAACTTTATTTCATTAGAGCAAATATACAAGCAAATAGCATATGATTTTTCGATAAAACCCGAAAATAAATCAGTAGTTTCTAAGAGTGTTCTATGTGTTGAATACCTCCAATAAGCATGAGTTGCTCATTTACCACGTCGAAGTCCGGCTGTCAGCGATTGGCAAGCAATCGAAGCGCCCGCCGTTCACCTTTTGCTCGTGGTATGACTTGCATGTCTCCAAGAAGGACGTATCACAGGGTGCCATGGTAAGGACTTTCCTTGTAAACATGAACAACGATTGCTCTGATTTGGCATGGATAAGCAGCACGTAGGTGAAGGTGTTGCAATCCTTAGCGACTGTCCCGGTCTGTCCAGGCCGTATTTTGGATTCCTGGCAGGGTAGACGTTAGGGGAGAGTTGAGAAAGGAAGCTTGTTCGTTCGATTATTAGACCAACTAGTGCGGTGGTCACCTCGATGGGACAGTAAACAGTGAATAAATGATTGCCGTTGCGTCTTGAGCAGCGGACATATCGCTGTACGTACTTTGCATGGCAGGAAACGAGTCGCTATAAAAACACTACCACCGGAAGCGTTTAGCAGGTAGTTCATTTTGGGCAGTCGAACGACCGACAAATGTCCTCGCAGGCGCTAGTGTGTCGTGTTTGTGGTGATCGCAGTTCCGGCAAGCATTACGGTACGGTTTGCTGTGATGGATGTTCCTGCTTTTTCAAGCGAAGTATTCGCAAGCGTGCAATATACTCGTGCATTTGTAAGTGCTATTTCACCTCACCAGGGTGCAACAATTAGTACCACGGCGAACGGCGAAAGCGAGAAAGAACCATGCTGAAGAGATTGTTTTTCCTTTGCCGTGTTTCCTGCATCCAGCCGGCCAGGGAGGTTGTTCGGTGGATAAAGCCCGGCGCAACTGGTGTCCGTTCTGTCGACTACAGAAGTGTTTTTTGGTGGGCATGAATGCAGCCGCCGTACAGCAGGAACGGGGCCCAAGAAAGGGCAAAAAATTAGCCATGCCCCAGAAAGGTCACGCGAGGCGGCCTTCGATGAGCGAACACACGAAGAAATTGTTGCATGCAGGCAGTACGGGTGAGTTTAAGCTAACGTAGGTGCAGTGTGGAATTACAGTATGGAAGACAGCAAATTTACTCATGTAAAGGAAGGTTTTGCGAGCAGAGTAAAATTATAAGAACGTTATCTTATGGTTTCATATTATTTCAATTATCTTTTTCTTCTTGGTGCTGTTAACACTACACCTTCGGGTCGTACCCAATAATCAGATGTAAGTGATTCCTAGGTTCCTGGGTGGCTAAACTGTTTTAATGGGTGGTTCCTGGTTCATGGTTCCTTATAGATAAAACAAACAAATCTAAAAAAGTGGATTTTTATGGCTATGAAAGATCTCTAGAGTGACTATGATCGCCTTAAATAACTTTTTTTCAAATTAAGGGTAGTTTTTCAATCCAACGATTTTGCAGAATTTTCCTTGGAATTACTGTAAGCTGCATCATAACATCAAATGTTGGCGATTACGTTTGAAAATTCGTCTCGTAGTTGGTGTATTTTTACTTGTAAATGAGTTATTGATCCATTCTAGAATACCCACGAGGAACATAAGACATAAATAAATTAAAACTAATTAAATTAACAAATTTTCTATTTAATACGCTTCTATCTAAAGGAGTTTAGAAGATTCATATTAGTTGCTTCTAACAGAAAGGTACAAGAAGTTAATGAAAATGCAGCATTAAAATGCTTGAAACGATTGGAATGATGTCCCTCATTCGTCACGAGTCAAACGCATATAAAATCTGATTTAAATAAAACAATAGCAAAGTATGCATTACAGCCGTGTAATAAATTCTACAAAAACATGCCTCGCATGCTCTGAAAGGAGAATTGCTGCTCCAGCCAGTAACCCTTAGCAACCTCCGTAGGAAAAACACTAGCGCACTCCTTGGACAAACACGAACTTATTACCACAGCACAAGAATATGGGCAGCGCCGGTAGCCTTTATGCATCAAACTCATAAACGTGTGAATAATTGACGTCTAAATTCCGTTCCACCTCGAAGGAGTTAAATGATTACTTTCCACCTTCAACTGGCAGGGCGTTGATCAACTGTCCGCCTGAGGTGGTAGCTTGATGTTTTGCTAAAGATATGTTTGAAATAGATTACACCGATACCCTGGGCTGGGCTGGGCTGGTGGGAGATGGGTTGGAGAAGAAAAGCGTTCCCGGTTCCAACGCAATCATCGGCTCCAACGCTGCTGGTACAATCAATCGACACTCAACCACGGTACGGCATTAAATCGAGCTCCGAGTGGTGGAATCAATGGGATGAATGCGTTACCGGCGTGTCGATGGTGGCAAGCGGAAGGGTGGTGGGATACGAAAACCGGCCATTTTACCAACCTTCCAGATTTCCTTCCAATCACCGAGCATCACCTGCAAACACACTCACAGGCGTTTGGCACTGTGTGCGTTAGCAATTCCGCTTCGTTTGCAAATAACGCTAATCAAACATCATCGCCCGTTCGTTGACGCTCTTGGTAACGTACCGCACGCCGTGCTCGGTGCTCGGTTTCTTCTACCATTTTCAGACGGATTCTCGGTGCAGATTCTATCGCAAGTGCTGATGGCGTGCATCCGCCAAGTGCGTCATAACGAGCACTTTGCCATCTTTAGCCGGATGCAGCAGAACGAGATCCTGCGTCACGTGTGGTACGAGTGCTTTCTGCTGCGTGTGGCCAACTGGTCCATCGACATCTCGTCCCTGGTCGATCGGTAAGCAGGACCGACGGTTTCGAGCGCCGGTGCCGTGCCGTGAATGAATTTTCTTTCCGATTGAAACTTCAGCTGCTGTGATGGTCATCTGCGGTCGGTGGTGGACGACATCAAGGCTTTGCAGGTGGATCTCATCGAGCTGTCGCTGCTCGAGACGTTGATCCTGTGCCGGAAAGGTACGTACCGTGTTCCGGGAGGAAACTTCCCAACCCCACCGTGCTCTTTCTTATGCCCATCTTTTGCCTTCATCTTTCCTGCATGCACCGGTTTGTTTGGGGAAAACATAAACGAACGTATACGGGTACGACGGGTACAACGAAAACAGAGTATGCTCTGAGCGTACGGGAAGCTAACCAGCTGGAAAATCTTGCCGAAAGAGCCCTCTTCACCCTCAGCCACTACAGCTGGACCCACGAACGTCCCGGTCTCGGTGGTCGCGAAAGCGATGCATCAGCAACGAAGGAGCTTCCATGCACGCTCGGCATACCGTTCCGGGATGTCCGGAGCACATCCGTCGGTACCAACGGGCTGCAACCACCGGCAGGCTTCGAGGTGAATGCACTTCCTGCCAACCCGGAGCAGGGAACGACCCGGTTGGGGAAACTGTTGCTCGGTCTTCGGACGGTAGCGCTGCGTTTTAACGAATTTTCCGTCCGCACCATGCTGCGGGACGTAATTAGCGACGATGGGCTCACGGTGGAAACTATTTTGGCGAAGCTGTAGTTGGGTTGTAATATTTACCCAATTCCTTCGGGCGCCGACGCATTACGCACTGGCCCTCGCCCTCGTAAGTGCGTTAGGGCGCAAGAAGAATCTAATTATGTGTGGGAAATACTGAAGCGCAACAGTACCGGTTGCGCCGAGTTGCTGGTGAAGCTACGGGCTATGAGTTTCAGTTACGAGACGGTAAGGAATTCGTTACCTGCCCTGGAGCAATGCTGCCGAGAACAAGGTCAACGCTACGCTGGCGGACATTGGCTTAGAAGCAGCAGTTTGCAATGCAATTAGTAAGATGTGCATCGTGCTGGAATGTGCCGGAGGATGGAGCACGTACGTAAATTACTTTTTTTTACCAGAGCACATTCATTTCCACCAATGTAGCGATGTGAACTGGGGGAAAATTTGGGGAGAGTTTTAAGGGAACCCAAAAAAAAAGCGAATTGCCGTTCATGGAGAGAATTTTCTATACAAAATGTAAAAATTAAACGCCAGCACAGCTCGAATACACCAAATCAATACAGAGTACAGTGGCTGTAATTTATTCATCGAACAAACAGTGAAAGTATATAATAAACTGAGGGAAGGAAAAAAAATGTAAAAATATTTTTAACTTTAATTTTTCTCAAGACTGGTTCAAACTAATGCCCTGATAAATCGTTATCTCTACTCAAAATACGTGCACAGGATATAACATAAAAAGTAATTTGATTCAATTTGTCCACATTTATTACAACAATATTAAGATTTTTTGTTATGGTCGTTCAATACCATATAATCACAAAAAGATAATTTTAATAACTTTAGTTTCTTCAGATTCATTCTATTATTGTGTAATTAAACTAAATTTCGAAAGCTTATCATAACGAAATGACGTATGGAAAAACATTCTCTTATGTTTATCTACTAATTCAAATCGAATAAAAAAACATGTTGAAGCAATTTTAATAATTGCTTAATCTTTTCCACGTTCGAGAATATGATATATATTAAAATAAAGTTACGATTACGATTGTAATTGATTTACAGCGATCGAAGTTTATAGCTGCTTATTAGTTAGAATAATTTCTCAAACACATAAGGGCAAGAACAATCTCACAATTCCACTACAGTAGCAAAAGTTTGCTTTTCCTTTTATTTTCATCCAATAATGATCTCGAGTGTGTTTTTGAAAAATATAAAATAATCTCTAACATCCATGTAATCACGATTGAATATAGGACCGTCCGTATCTATCCGTACAGTGGAAACATTCTGCCGGCGGACTATATCTTTATGTGTATAATATTCGTTACAGCGCGTAAACTGTACTGTACCTCCTTGTCTCATCGGTTCCGAACCCTACACAGCACAAGATGATATAAATTGTATTCTCTTCGAGACGTGACTGTACATTTCAGCCGAAGGAGAACGGTTCCAGCTAATAGTCGCCGGAATGATTTACGTGGCGGTGGCGTTCTGCATTGTACTGGCCGCTTTTAAATAATTATATCCTCGGTATGGCTTTGCTCTCTAGTGTTGATTCTTACACGTTAAACTACCTCTCGTTTCACGTCCACAAGGTAAACGGAAACGATTTCGGCCCCGTTTCGAGGACTGCTGTCGGATAAAGTCTACAGCAAGGGAGAAAACAATGACAACGCTCGAAACAAACTTAACATCATCAGCTCCGCACCGCACAACAACCGTGTGTTTGGATGTTACTGACAAGTTTCACTCCTTAAAACAATAGCCAACATGAAAGACGCAACCGTTCACAAACACCGTGCAGGTGTCAGGGCTTGGTTGAAGCATCAACTGATATTCAAACACGAGCGTTCTGGGAATGGTACACCCTGCGCGGCCTACTTCAATTGAATCTAAACACCGAACGGTTCTCCAACGTTTTGAACCGCGCCTGCAAGATCACACGTAGGAAGGGAGGGAGAGGGGTGTTGGAGGGGAAGGGGCTATGTTGTTTCTATTTCCATTCTATTTCCACAAAAAAGAGAGACAACGACGAGATGCTGTACAACACACAAATCTGGAAAGTAACAGCTCGATTCGGGGAAGGATTTGTTTCATTCGGTTCATTTTTGATGCCGTCAGTGATGGTAACAGACACACGTAAAAATAGTAACATGGTATCGTAGTAAGCTACGTTATTATCCTTCTAGCATAGCACTTGGTGCCAGCGAAACATAATTCATCTGGGCTGTGGTATTGGTTTACTAAACTCTTTTATAAACGGGTTATTCCAAGCTAAGTATACATCAAAGGGACCATTTTTACAGATCTTCTTACTAATAATAATTGCCTAAGAGTTGCCCTTCGCCGAGCTTTGCTAGTACACGAACACACAGTCACGGTTTACAACGATAAATTACATTCTATTTACACTACAACGCAATCGGCTCACCGGAGACCCGCTAGATATCGTCCACAACGTGACGTAAAAAAATGGTATCAGTCCGTAATGAGAGGAAATTATTAAACCGAAAGCCTCCGTAATATTCAGCCTTACCCCGGGCAATAGTAGCAGTTTTGGTTGCTCGATTTATTATTGCTGTTTTATTTTGTCGAGCCGTGTAATACGCCAAGCAGCACGCTCTAAATGCACCCCAATCGTTATCGTTAACGTGCACAGTTATTGAGCCGTTCGGAGGCATGTATAATGTGATTTTGTTGTTATTTTTTTACTTGCGCGAACAACACACGTTGGATGGAATGTTTCGTCGACGCTAATAGAATCTTTGCTCGAGATACACAAAAAAAGCTCCGTAGCACTAAAAGTAAACTGCCCAGCGCCAGCTGTTACACGGATTTCACCGCGATTGCGCTCCCGTTTATAGCCGCACACCGTCGGCTGGGTTGGGAAACTGTTACCGAAACCGAATGATCTCCGCGGATGGTTCCGCGGATGACCCCGTATGGCTAGACAGCGCCTGCCAGCCGAAGTGTTCGCTAATCGGTTCGTCCGGCGCTAATCGTCGAATCCGAATTCGTTTATTGCCGTCAAACAACAGGCACACCGGGCGGGCGGGATGCTTCCCACGGGCAGCTGCCCGATTTATCGCTCATAAACGATGCCCAGGGGCAGGATTGACCGACGCAGGGGCAGATGAGAGCCCACTTAACCGGTTTTAACGGCCGTCAGCACCTCGGTTTGTGCGAAAGTGGTCGTGAAAATAGTTTGAACTAATTAATTCCACACTGGTAGGTGTGTGCGGAGAAAACGGGGCTTGACCTTCATTCCCTGCAGCGCAACAGCCTCCCACCAGAAGCCCCACCCGGTTGCTAAATAAATCTCGGAACGCAGACCGTCTGCAAAGGACCTGGCTGTTCCAATTCGTGTTAAAGTGTGCTGAAGGCTTACGAGAAACAAAAAAAAAACAACGAAACCCAACATTACGCCGTTTGGTGAGCGACGTCGAGCTTTTCCTACCAGCTCCGACCCGTGCTTCCTGGTTCGGGAAATTGTTTGTTGACTGTTGTGAATAAGTAAGTAGTGTTTAAATTAAATTACCACCACCACCACCACCACCACGAAGGAGAATTGCCTTCGTTCATCCGCACGTGCGCCCTCGTGGAAAAGCGTCAGCCCGTGTGTGTGTGAGTGTTGAAAACGATATTTCAACTGTAAGGCTGAAAACGATGCGGCAGATTACAGTACACTTCGTACCCACGGTTAAGATGGTGTAGGTAGAGTGGTCGGCGACGACCACGCGAGAAGCGTTTGGAAATGTTAAAGCCGTGCCGTGTGAGTGTGAGAGTTGTATTAATAAATGATGATGTTGCGTTCGGGCGGACCGAGGGCGAGTCGTGGAAGCAAAAACATTCGGGGTAATTATTAGCGGATTCTAAGGATTTGCTGCTTCCGCAGGAGTCTTTTCACCGCACGGAGGATTCGTTTTTATTAACGCTCACGATCTTAGCTTTCCGTCTCCTAGTGCACGAGCTTTGGAACGTGCGTGTTAGCAAAGCAAAGACCGACCGGATTGCTAAGAGTAAAACTGATACCGTGTGGTGGATATTTGCACAGGCGATAAAGAGGTTTTCCTTGCAATAAAGCCTACGAATACATCATACTTATCCGTTTTGTACATCACGCACGTACACGAGGTGCGATGGAAAGCGTATTTACGCGCAATCGAAAATCGTAAACTTAAACACTAATTAGCTTGAAGCAGTGGATTTCAAACCTTCTCGGAACGGTACTGAGGTTGGGTTCGAAAGTTCGAAACCGTATTTGCCATTGGTTTGTTCGGTCGCTTTAGAAGCGGACGCATAGAACAAGGGCTCGTATACGTTTGTGAAGAGCTACTAATCAATCTCTCGTTTCGGGGACGGTTACGTTCGCGAACGTTCATTGTTGCTGTCTACCGCATTCACTACCATTCACGAAAGTCCTGCAATGTGTGCCATTATTTGCGTTGCTACTAACGAACGAACACATGCGAAGCAGCTGATGGCCGTGTGCCCTAGTCCGACGGTCGGACGCATCGAATAGAGATGTTTTCTTTGCGCTCCAGCTACCACGCACCGGCATCCGAGTTCAAACTCTACTCGCATCGTCCCGGGCACCCGCGAACACTGTTGCACATCAAAAGATGACGGACATCGATCGTATCTCGCACGCTTGTTTCGCTTTTGTCGGCAAAGAAGCTCATCCGCGTTCCGCGAAAGATGTTCCGCGCCGCGTGTTCCCGCTTCGTTGCCGGTTGCTGCTGCTGCTGCTGGAAAGAAGCGTCTTTTGCGGCGAAACCGAAAACCGATACGTTGGACGTCCGCCGAAGCGGAAGGCGGCGGTGTCGATCCGTTTGTTGTTACTCGCGTTTGTTGATTGTTTTCGTGTGCACCAGCGAGAAAATAAACATACACATACGTTTGTACACACATACACACACAAACAAACACACACACACGCATCCACCATAGCCGTGGCAAGTACACCGAGATTACTGCCCGCACGTTCCTTTGTCTTGCGGCTACTCGCAACACGGGAAACTTTTCTTTTCTCGCAACGGGTTTGGGTGGGTGGCGAGAGGAGGGCCTGCTGGGATGATAGCCGATAGTAGGATAACATGCCAGCATGCTTGAACACGTGCTCGTCCCGTCGCGTCGCGTCGCGTCGTCGGAAACTGTATACTGTAAATAATATCATCCGGAATCGGGGAAACCGGAGCACTGACACAAACACAACGGAGCGCAGCGCGCCACTTGCCCTGTTGTGGAAAGGTTTCCCTGACGCTGGGCTCGCACACTCGCACCCACACACTCGTTCGCGGTCGGTTGGTGTCGTTTTTCTGTTTTCCTTGTTGTTTTCCTTGTTGTTTTCCTGTCTTTCTTTTACAAGCTGCCGCTGGCGCCTTAGAGCAACGACACCGAGCTCGACTGGTGCACTCACCGAAGGCCAAGCGCCTCCACGCTGAGCCTCAGTTCCTTGCCGTTGTGTGCGCGATCGGTGAGGGTGCCACCGCCACCGTTCCGGAACGCTCGGCCCCGTTCGTTTATTTCGGACTGCAGGCTCGAGGTGCTGCTGCTGCCGGTGTGATTGATAACGAGCGATTGTGGCGAGAGCGGGATCTCCTCAATCTTTTCGAGATCCTGCGCTACGCTGGCCGACTGCTGGCGATGCATGGCCAGACCGCGCTGCTTCGGGCAGCCACCCGGAAGGGAGGCCGAGTTGGTGGAGCTGATCGACGGAATCGAGGTGAGCGTACCCATGCGCGCCAGCTGCTCCCGATCGACCGAGATGGAGGAGATCGTATCGAGCGTTGCCTTCTGGCTCATGGTCGCTCCACTGGCTCCACCCGTCGACGGTCCAATGTCGTCCTTGTCGAGACTGAACTGTCGCCGCAGGAACCGCGTGGAGCCCGGCTTGCTCGAGCAGCTATCCGAGCGCAGCTGGTAGCTGCCGTACCGCGACTCGGTACACTGCGACAGGTTGCTTTCGCTCGGGCTCAAACACTTGTAGTAGTTGTACGGGGAGCTGAGGTCGATCAGCTCCTCGATGCGCTTGAACAGCCGCGTCGAGCTGGCGGTGGACGTCGGCGAGGGGTTCAGCCGATCGAAGTGCGGATTCGCGTTCAGGAACGCCCCATCGGCGATGACCTCGGACAGCTTGCGAGTCTGCGGGCTGGGCAGTGGGGTGGTCGTTTTCGGCTGCACGAAGTCGCCCAGATTCAGCGTGAACGTGTTGTTGCTCGAGCTCGAGTCGATGGAGAACGAGGTGGAAAGGACGGCTGTCGTGTCTTGGCCCGGTTGCAGCTGCTGCTCCGCACCGGACGGGACGGGTGGCGTTATCTCCACCTTCACATCGATCGACTCACCGGTGACCGACGGCGAATGGCTGGACGAGTGGTTCGCCGTCGAGCAGGCGTTGCTCTGGATGGAGGTGCTATTGATTTTGCCATGATTCTGTTGCGACTGGAACAGGGAGTGCTTCAGGATCGCTACGTCGAGCCTGTGGTGAAAGAAAAACAAAAAACACGCGCCATAAGAGAAGATGGAAAACATGGTCGTGTGCAGGGAAAACTATTTGCAACCGGAATCGGGACCGAACCCACTTGCTTCCCGAACCCCAACGGAAAGTTCTTTAGATGTTTGCCCAAGAGGATGGATTAGTGGAGAGAAACTTACCCATGCGATTCACTGATGAAAAGGGATGGTTACGGCAGATCGGCAGATGTCGGTAAAACCGGGCAGTCATTAGTTGAGGTAGGGCCACACATTGTGGTGCGAGAATATGGAAGGGAAAGAAAAGGTGTGTTTTATTGTACGCCAACGAGTGTGAGTGTGGGTTTGCAGTGGACAGAAAGGGCAAAAGGGGCTCTAATTCTTCTAGCGCGTTCGGTGTAGAGCTTAGTTAAAAAAACCTCGCTGAGAAGGTGTTTCTGTCCTTTGTTTGACCTCGGCGGGTAAACACAAATCAAACAAGTTAAGAGAAACCTTCGAAACAATGTTTTGTTTGAACAATGGCCCAGGTTTGCTCGTTTGATGAACTTTCAGACGCTTTATTTATGTTATATGTATTGACACAGACTTCTAATGAATGGTTGGTTTTTCACACCTGATACCTTTGTCTTTTCTGTGTAATTTTTGTAAACGCAAATCGTTTCACGAGACTATTCTAATTTAGATTTAATGCTTTCTTCTTGTGTTGGTTAACCTGGAGTAAATTGAATGTTTTTTTTTATTCGATCTAAATTATTTTGAACAATTTCGGGTTACATTCCCGGTAAATACATGGTAAATATAAAATGAAAAATGGGAACGAATATTTTCCAGTAACTCGAAAAGATGCGTAAAGCTCATTTATTAACAATACTGAACAAATTCAACAGTTAAATCTCGATACATCTTTCAGTCGTGAAATATAAAACCTAATTTAATACACTCTTTTTATTGTTAGGCTTTTGATTATTCACCATATTATTCATTGTTCGTATTTTTATTTCCAATCAAACAGTATTATTTTCAATCCATTAAATTTTATAATAAGTAATAACTTCCTTAGTAAAAACGTACAACGTACAAATGATAATGAAGCTATATGTAAATGAAGATAACCAACCAACGTAAAAGTATGTAAGAACTCGCTTGTAAATCATACTATAGAACTAGCAAGTTTTGGCGGGAATAGATACATACATAATTTTTTAAAAATATTATAAACTATAAGGTCGTTAACTATTAATTTGTTAACTATTAAATTAATTTGAGCTGAAGCTCATAATACTTAACAAAATATGTACATGTTTTGCAAATGTAAAATAACCCAGGCAGGGTAAAGATACCCATCGACATTAGGACATAAATATTACAGAGTAAAAGTGCAATATGACCATAATAACGCCGCACAGTGCAACAGAAAAGTGTCTGCGTTTTGATTGAAAAGCTACTGTAAAGCGTGGTTCACAACGGTCCGCTTACCCGATCGGTGGTGGTGGTGGTAGCGCTTTGTCGAAGCCCTTTTTGCCCAGTAGCCAGTACGTATGCATTTTGCCTTTGCCCTTGATTTCGATAGGCCCCCGGGGCTCGATTACGTATCCGCCGGCTTTCTCGAGCAAATTGCACGTCTGCTGGGACATATGAATCCTCCAGGACGATCCTGCGATGCATACGGTACGGGAAAGAACGAGAAAAAAAGAAGCACAGAGGAATAGAGATGGAGAGCGAGAAACCAAAGCCGAAACCCAAAACGGCACAGCGGTTAGATGAGTTCTGGATGAATAGTAAAAGCGTGGTTTTATGGTCCTTTTTTGCATTCACGGTGAAGTCTTTTTTTTTTTCATTAGCAAGCGAGTGCAGACATGAATGCAAGGTGATGTTCCACATGTGGTGTACGTGAGCTGGATGCATGTAAAGTGAGACGAGAATGGATGAGGCACGCGGGGTGCGCGTAGGACATCCATGATGCCACCGTTTGATGGAGGTGGAGACGCCTGGTGGTTCGTTCGTTCGCGAAAAACCGGAAAGCTCTTAATGGGGAAACGTGTTTGCTGAAGCGAATGTGTGTATATGTGGTACCGTTTTGTGCAAACTTCAATACCCGACAAGAATGAAGAAAATTGTGGTATTAAAGGAGGAAAAAGAACGGGTTATTTTTCTGCGCTACCACTCGTTGCGCTGTACGATAATTTTTCCGTCTCTGTGCATTTGCACTAAACGACTGAGAATGACGTCATGGATGTGTATGAAAATGTTGAACTGTTACGGTACGACTATTTGAATTCGATTTCGCCCACACTGCAGTACGAATCACCAATGCACGATTACGGAATGCATCGAAACAGCATCCGGCACATAGATAATGATAAGGGTCCCATAACAAAGCTAATGATTCATGCAACGCAGCTTGTTCCCGTGATATCCATGCCAGACACCAAAAAAGTAACATAAATTGGTACTGACGTGCATCGATGGTGGTCGCACGCATTGATACGTGTTGGATAAAGCAATCTGCTAATTAATGCGATTTTCGTTACGTACAAATTGAAACGCGAGGAACGTGTGTCGGTTGATAATGTTTTTTCTGGTTCTGAGCCGCACGGCCGACTCGGGTCGCTGGCCGGATATCATCGCAGTGTTCCGATAAGATAAGCGGTAAATCGGTTTTAATGGCACACTGGGGCCGAAGAGTGACGCTTAATTGATTTCTATGTTCCGACAGGCGTTCATCGGCATTGAAGAGAAAAATTGATCATCGATCAAGTTATGGCAACGCAACTTTGACATGTAAAGCTTATCTGTGTGTCGACAATTTGCGTGTGTCGCTCCTCGATGGTCGAGAGAATCGATTGTTGGTATGATTGATAGCGATTGTAGAATAGTTAGAAGCGAAGCTAATTGAAAGTGAATTAATTAAAGTTGTGAAACGGGCATAGCTTATGTTCAAACATTCTTGATCATTTTATTAAATTGATGAATCAATTTAATAAACTCGTTTCAACAAATGTAAACCAAAATGTGTGATGATGCTTTCAAACCTTGAATTGCCTTTCAACAATTTCAATTATCTTAATGAATCCTCGATTACACTGACTTTTACCGTTGTTTTCTGTTACGTTGTTCCTTGCCAGTAGAATGCGAAAAATTAAACGTTCGCACAGGATATTAAAAAATATATAACATCGAAATAAATATAATTTTTGATTTTCGGTCATGAATTAAAAAAAAACATATCAGTACGTTCTTATATTTTTGCAAGACAGTCCACGATGTCAATTTATAAATATTCAGTACGAACTAAGCTACTTTACGCGCTAGCGTCTAGAGTCAGCGAAAAGAAAAGGGTGCTTCGAAAATAATAATTTCAGATTTGATGTGAAATCTTTGAGAATAGATTGTACTAACTTGAGCGTACATTGGAAAATGTCAAGTAATACATGAAAATGTTTGTATGTATGTCATTCACGTATAAAAATAAATACAAACGATATGTATTGGAAGATCATATTCGTGTATATTTATGTGTATACTATGATCAAACTAGTATCACTCGTACCGCAATCAAAGTTCCAACGGCCCAACGTAACAGCAAGTTTCACAAGTTTGATGCAATCAATCTGTTTTTTTTTTATTCATTTCCACCTAAACTTTCCCAGTCAGCGATATGATTACCGCTACTTCAAACTCTAGCAATTTGAGCGACCACTCGAGTGGTTATCACTTTTACTTCATCTTGTCATCTCGTGTTGATCCTTCACCGTCCAAGGCTCGTGTGAAAAACGCTGCCCAACTCGACGAGCTGACAGCCGAGGGTTCTCCTAAATGTTGACTGACAGTGGAAAGTCATCCCCGAAAAAATCGCATTTACCGCACCGAACAGAAACCGCATTCCGTTGGGAAAAACCGAAATCTTTGCTTTGCGAAATCCAATTTACTCGTGCACCCAGCATATGTCGGGTGGACGGTTCGGTCTAGCGTGACATACCCGGCGGCGGCGATGCATGATGGTGCGGAAAAGGAGTTCGAAAGGAAGCTATGAATGATTGATGGCGTGCTTGCGTGCATGCATATGTGTGTGTGAGAGAGAGAGTGTGTGTCTTTTTCTGAATGTTTGCGAATGATGGTGTTGCGGAACAGACCGTGGCATGGACACGGTTTCGGCCGTACCGTGCGATGTATGGTCACTTGGGCACATAAACAGTGTTAATACCTGTTGATTCCATCCGGGAGGCCGTGTTGACCGTGTCACCGAAGAGACAGTATCGTGGCATCGTTAGACCAACGACACCGGCACAGCAGGGACCTGCAGGGAGGTGGCGGTTGTTGGTAGAAGATAATAATTGCAAAAAGCGCGGCACAGATTAAACACGGTTAGCAATCCATTCCATCCGGTCGGTTGGAACGAACCGCGATAGAAATCCTTCACCGGGGCGAGTTTATAGGTTTCTCCACCACCACTTACCAGTGTGCAGTCCGATGCGTAATTGCAGTGGAACTCCCGGCAGGTGGCGTACTTTGAAGTGCCCGCTCTGTGACAGCAAGTCCAGCGCCATGGTGGCGATCTGCTCAGCGTGATCGGGCGTTCGGACGGGGAGACCACTTACCACCATGTACGCGTCTCCGATGGTTTCCACCTTGTACACGTTGTACGCGTTAATGGTCGCATCAAAGCAGGTGTACAGATCGTTCAACAAATCAACGACCTGCACCGGGGTGCAGTGGGCCGCGATGGTTGTGAAGCCCACGATGTCACTGAAGTAAATCGTGACCTCAGCGAACTCTTCCGGCTCGACGGCCAGTCCTAGTTTCAGCTTTTCCGCCACCGAGCTATGAGTGGAAGAGTTTCATGAAGCATGTTCAATGCATCGGATCGAAGGCAGAGCACTCGCAACTAACCTTGGCAACATTCTATTCAGTAATTGTTCAGTCTTTTTGCGCTCAATGTCTAGCTGCTCCGTCCGCTCCCGTATCAGCTCCTCGAGGTTGTTGGAGTACTTCTCCAGCATTTGGAACATTGTATCTACAAAGTTAACCTTTCGTCCGTGGTTTAATTGCTTGAAACGCTCACAGATACTGGGAAGATGGAAGGAATGGATAAAATGTTACGTACGAACACCAGCAAACGGCACCAACAGAGCGCTAGTCTTGAAGCGCTCAAAACTTACGTTGCGAAATCAGGTCTCATTTCGGGATTCTCCGCCCAGCACTGGCGCATGATGTTGATTGCCTCCGGCGGTGCCGCCCCCTTCGACACCGACGGCCGTATGAGTGGTGGTGGTTTTTTGATTTTAGCTATAATTTCTTCCGGCGATAACGATAGCATGCAGTACGGTTCACCCCGCACGACGACCTCCTGCATGATGATACCGAACGCGTACACATCGGCCGGCTGGGTTCCCGCCTTCGGGTAGGTTTTCGAGTCACGTAACGCTTCTGGGGCCGTCCACAGGAGCTCCTTCGCGCTGCGGGGTGTCGGCGAGATGCCTTGGGCTTCGTAGAAACTCAACATGCCGTAGTCGGTAATCTTCAGCACCCACCGGGCATCGACGACGCAGTTGCGCGATGAGAGTGAACCGTGAACGCGCAATGGTGACGCGTGCAGGTAGCGCATTCCACGCACCAAATCCGTCAGCAAGCTTAACCGGAAGGACCAGTCGAGCTTGATCTCGTCCATGATGAGCACATCTTGCAGCGAGCCCCGTGAGCAGTGTTCGAACACTAACGCCGTACGGGTGGGTTCGTTCAACCAGCCTGTAGGATAGCAATACGAGGTGAAATACGGGCTCTAGGATCGACGGTTGCAGCGTTTTGTTACGATGTGAATTCTGAGAAAAACCGTGCGCCTCCATTTGGAAGCCTTTGGTTTGTGCAACTGTTGCAGGGAAAAAAAGAAAATAAATTACACTAACAAAGAGAATGTAAAAATAATCGCCAAACATAAAACGAACATTCGTTTGATTCCCATACAAAGGACAGTGGTGTGAAAACAATAAAAGTCGTCAAATGATTCAATGTTAAATAATTCAACGTTTGCTAGCGTATAAGCCTGGTTAGTTTTGAAAGGTTGAGCCTTTTCATAATGCAACACACGGCTGCGTCTGATGTTGCTGCAATTACAGGTAAAACCGGCGTTTTTATGTTGAATACATACCCCCATGAAGATTCATGGGCTTTCATAACTTTCACCACATATTGTGCGCACGTACCATGTTTTACAAACTGTAATCAGATACGACACAGAGCGGTGTGGAAACCGTTCCTCCACGTCGCTGTCAATAATTTGAGCCTGGGGAATCCAATTGTATGGTTTACTGAAACAGCATTCATGGATGCGTGAATGCATTCGTCGAGTCACGAAGCACTTGACCCGGTTGCAAAAATTCTCAAATGAGAGAAAATGTACCGCACAGCGCGTGTCAATATCAGTAGCTTGAGCGTTTTGAGGGAAAAGTTTGTTGGAAATTCAATGAAAAATGAGCGACTGGCAAAGCTTGCTGGATGAGTTCTTTTTTCCGGACTAGTTTCGTTTCATGGAACAAGATGAAGGCACAGTATCTAATATGCTATCAGAAGAGCTGTGCAAAGGAATAACTATGTTCAAACTTTTGTAATGAATCGTGGTTTAGGAAGTGCTTTATTTTACTCCTTGGTGGCGAGCAGCGGTAATAAAATGCAGCGAGATGATTATGGTGCGGAAGTTATAACAATATTATCAATTTTTCTATACCAGTAGTAGATATAACCACAAAATAATTCAAAACACTGTTAAAACATTACAAAGTTAGCGGCTGTGAAAAATCAAACCATAAAATAACACCATTTAATGTGAAGAGCCATATAAATGCTCACCTATATTCTACTACTATGTTGCTAACTTTGAGCAAATCTTGAAATGTTATTACCTTAGGAGAGCAATTACTAGTAACAGCATATAAATATTTGCTAAATTTCTGGTCCAAAATATAAACGAAAGTTTTCACGTAATCCAAACTATCATCATTTCAAACTTCCCTATTACCGTCTCGCTGCGCTGTTTGCTTTCTGATCATTGCAACCTTGAAGCCAGGTGGAGTGCGGGTTAACGTATCATTCTCATTAAAACTTTTCACTGTTGTGTATTGTGTACTGCTCGGAGGAGCATCAGCACGTCCAACCATGTGGGGGACCACGTAACTGGTGCGAAGAAAGTTGGGTGCTGTTAGTTTATATTTTCGACAACGGATATAATGTCGTCGTCGGTGCGAACGATAACGATGTTGATATCTACTTGGATCATTTGGTTTAATTGTAATGGCGTTGCTCATTTCAATTAAAAACACACACATACACTACAGGTGAACGACGTACTAAGGCGTTTATTCAACCTGTCAGCAACCGTGCAGACAAGGTCACAATTATTATTACAAAAAGTATCCAGTAGACTCTATGCTCTAAACGTCAGGGCTGGAATACTTACAACATTATAATTGAATTAAAATTGAAAACCGAATTTCTATCTATCTAACATTTTATGAGAGGTAAGCGTGCTGTGAATGTGAACATGTAAAGGTGGAGGCAATTTTGGACGGACTTTTGCCAATGAATGCAATGCTCAGTGCTATGTGATGTTTTCCTTTATTTTAGTCCACTCTCGCCTACCTAGATGCTGCAAGAACCCTGGGCATCAACGACGACTAGTCGGTTGGATGGATTTCTAATAGCAAATTTTATGGTACTACGAGAGCCAAAAGGATCAGAACGTGTGGGACACACGGTTTTGTACGGTTCGCATTTCGTAGTCGAGCAGGATCTGCAACGTGGTTTAAATGGCTGCAGTCACACAGAGAAACATGCTACATGTCCTTCTACGTGCATCAGGAGCGAGTTAATCCATCCGATAAATTTATGGGCCGTCAACACCAACAGGTCAAATGGAATGGAAATAGACTTTGAGCAGCATTCGAATTGAGTTAGTTCCGTGGATTTCATAGTTTCTTCTCGCTGCTGGTAGCATTCGCATGACAACGTATTGGAAATACATTCGGTGTGCGAGAGTGTACACGGTATAAAATCTGATAACACATATGGGCGGGCGTGGGAATGACATTTCAATGACTATGACGTGAGCTTGAATCAGGTTTGAGTTTGTTCATCGACTCGCTTGATGCATAATCGAACAATATGGAGAGTATGGGCCATGTGCCGGCTCACGATAAAACGTCCTCGGCTCGTAGTACATAGTTTCGGTTCATTGTGATTAGACACATGCCCAAAATGGTTACATGAACGCCGTTGGGACACCCCTCATCAAACGATGTCTGAAGGGTTGCGGATGATGTGAGTGCTCGGAGCATTTCAAAAGGCTAAAACTAAAAAGGGTCATGTCCGGGTTGTTTATGTTGCGACCATGTACGCTCTAAAAATACAAGCGGTTAGTACAAGCGTTGTGCAGTCTTTTTCGCACCGATCAAACCCAAACTTTGGTGATGACCATAGCTGGCCAGGGACTGCTTTCTCTAGATAGTAATTAAATGGACAGAGGAAAAGTTTTCTAGCATCAGCCGCTTGGCCCTTTGCAAACAATGTAAGTCGATGCATTCAGCTACGTTCCGCGCGGCTGCTGTTGCTATCGGGAACATGGTTGAATGCTAGGACCGAGGGTCGTTAGGGCCGTGTGGCGACCTGAAGGGACAATTACTCGCTGTACAATAAAATAAGACAAGGGTTCGAATGGGGTTCACCCGTTTCGTTGGTACGACGCAAACGAGGGTCATTATATTTAGAGTATCTCGATGCGAAACTGTCATACTGAAACGGATATGTGATTGTTTTCTCCCGAATGAACATTGTCGATTATGTTTACCGTCCTTCCGGCTCGTTATTAAATTTAAAGCTTTATTTATAACTCCTTTAAATGCAGTGATAACGATCGTGGCAAATCGATTACACCTAAGAAATTCTAAGTAAAGAAAGGAAATCTGATTTGGTATCGTATTACCATGGTCGAAACTTATTCTTGAACAGACTTGATCAACTATTGTGTTAGTAAAGAATAGTTTAGTTTAAGAATTAAAGCAATATTCGAACAAGGTTACGGACACAGACTTCCGTGGCTATCGGTGGACATACAATTTCTTGCAGCAAATATTGCATCACATTTGTATACATTTCTTAGTCGCACAAACCAACGTGCTGGACACGCTAATTTGCTGTGGTGAAAGCACTGCTGTGTGTTTATCCTTGCAACACGTAACGACGGCTGATTTTTACTAGATGCGAGGATACATAACCCGTCTAATTAACAAGATTGAGATCTACGCCTATACATAACGTAACTTTCTCTTCCATGTCTTTGGACATCTAGAAGGTAACAAATCTAACAATAGTAGAGAGTGTCACAACAGCAGCCAGTCATCTAACCAGCACGAAAAGGGTGCTCTTTAATCCTTTCCATTCTAATCGCCATTCTTGTTCGAGCAGAATGAAACGTTATTGAAGACTACCTAACGATGTCGTCCATCGGTCTTGAAACGCAAGCAACAGTGCCTCTCGACGGTTAGATTATAAAAGCTTCATGTTGCGCACGTTAAGATAGACGGGTTGATAATACGCTTGCTTCCCAAGAAGCTTCTGATCATGAGTAAATTAATAACGGTACAAAAGCTGAAGCACAGGACAATGCTTCGTGTATCCCAACGCAGTGCAGCGAACGAATGTGGCAGTGGTTGTTTGTCAACGCTGCTGGTTCAGTGCGGTGGTGAATAATTTGATTGCTAAATAATTGGAATTAATGGCCAGTGGATTGCCTCGAACGGTGCCGCGTCGAACCGTGCCACTCGATGGTAGCATTTATTTTCCCACGTCGTATGAACACGCGGAAATGCGGAAACCAACATTAATTAGCTCGTGTTCTATTGTCGCTGCACATAATGAGATAAGATGAGCTTAAAGTGGAACGGGAATTAATTTTACATTAATCTCTGTTGACATTCACTGAATGCTGCAAAGAGGGACTGAGTGTTGTGAATGTGCATTCGCGCTTTTTCCAGCCCAACAACATAATAACATAATATTCCATTTCAAAAACAAACGGGTCAGGGATCAATTTTCGATTCGATTGTGATGTGAAAGTTTAATGAATCGAAAAACGCGGAAAGCGATAAAAAAGCATGGAAGTAATGCAATTTGTTTGATACATTTACGGACCTATTAGACACTTTAAAAGATCCCAAAGTTTAAGTGACCGTCAATAGTGCGCAAGTTTCGTGTTTAAAGCCGTGCTTAAAAACAAAAACCGAACTTCGAAAAGTGTCTTGTTTTGAAGTTGTGTTGAATGTTTGCTCTAGCTTCTCCAGCTTCTATCAAATTATAAACGTTTGCGGATACATAAAAAACAAAGCATAATGAATGTATTGGTATCGTGGGACTTTGATCTAGAACCTGTTGGCAGCCTCAACATTGGCTGCTTATTTTGTGCCGCAGGTATACTTTGAGAATTGAAAGTCCCACTGGCACGAGCACGGGCCAGTCTAGAGAAGCAGCTTTGACTGTTGCGTTGGGCTGGTAGACAGCCACGCTCGATAAACGAACAGGTTAATGATGACAAATAGATCGAATAAGATGATCTGAGTTTATGTGCGCCCATTAGTAGCATTTGGGACTCAGTGTGCTTGGATCGAGATAAGAGCACTAAATCTACTGTGACATGATTTTGTGAACGTTATGGGTCATTCTGTTAGAGTGAGAGAAGAAAAAAATGAAACAAGGCTCCGGATACGCAGACTGTTCTTGTTTTCCTTCTACTTTTTGACGAATCACAGGTACGTCATAAAATGTGGATGTTTACAAGGCACTAAACGTGACACATCCGGCCTGTTTATCGTCGTGCTGTCCTGCACCGTGCAGTGTAAGTGGTAGTATAATATACGTGGTTAAAGCGAAATGGTACGAACACGAGCAGCAACTTTTAGAGGGACAGAAAAAATAAAGAACATCGAACAAAACATGGCTGCAACCTGGAAAACATGGCAACACGAGGTAAATTACCGATTAGAGGATTTATGTTTTCGTGTCGTAAACCGTGCGCCATCACGAGCAAGTCCATTGCCTTCGTTTTCAGTTCATGGGATGTCGAGCTCGATGGGATTTCCTTCAACTGCACTAAATCACCCTGGATGTGCGTTTGTGTGTGAGAGAGTGCCAAAAAGATAGATAAAGGAAATGAGATGGCTGCTTAGGGACAACTCCGATGGGATGCAGCTGAAGTTTCAGTTCCGCAGATTTTTTTTTCTCTTCCTCTTTGCCCCATATGGGAAGCGAAACATTCGCTATCGTGTTGGGTCGGAAGATGAGGATGGGAAAAGATAAATGTTGGGCTTTCTAAGAAATGAGAAAAATCTTCTAGAAAGGGATAAAGAATCATGTCCCGGTGGGGAAGCGCCGATAGGCAGCAGAGAGCAGCTTACATTATAGCGCGCCTTATGATCGATGGCTGCGGTGCTGTGACGAATTAAAGTTTCACTGCCGGAGCTAGGCTTTGTCGGGGCCGGAAGTCCCAGGTTCTTGAGCGAGCCAATCGATCCCTTCAACAAATCAGGCTTTTCCACCTCGGGTCCACCAAACTCCTGGAGCTGCTGGAGCCAGCAGCACAGCATCGCTTCGATACCCTCGTCAACCTACGTGAAAACGGTGAAACGGAAATACATGCAAATTAGACCTTCATTAAAACGACTTTTGCACAATGGTTGGTGGATAATATCAAAGCGCGACCGGAGGCGTGAAAATGCTCTCGTACCTTCGACCGCGCATTCCCCTAGAGAGCCGTTAAGGTAGCATTCGCCGGGACGTGGTCGTGTCAACACTTACCCTTCGCATGTCAACTGGAAACACGAAATCCGACGGGGAGAGAACGATCTTGTTCGGACCCTTGGAAAGCCGCGTCTTGATGATGTAATTCCTAAAGGATTCCGAGGAAAGAACGAAATGAACATTACGGTTATTCCGTAAACTGAGAATACCTTCAACCGAACTAGAGCTAGATTGCTTTCGAGCGCCCAACCAGCGGAACAGCTGTGTAAAAGCCAGCGGAGAACATTTTAATTAGCTGCAGAATGCTACTGTGATCGCCCCGTGCCGATGAAGGTGGCTTTTATCTCTGACAGTTTGTCGGAAGCGGTTCCCGCACTGCCACCTACTTGGATGGGACATCAAACGTTGTCAACTGAAATGTGCTACGTTTGGGCGTAGCTTGAGCGGAATAAATACCGGCAAATTGTTTCCTGTTTATTCTTTCAGATTCAGCTCTAGCAAAAAGAATGGCGTATTATACCGTTAAAACAGTTTACTTCTTCTAGTCACTGTTGGTGAGCACAATTATAGGTGAAGTGAACTATAAAGTGAACACAATTATAGGTGAAGTGAACTTCAATAATCTTTTCTTAAACTGTGAATAAGATATTTCATAAGGAACCAGAAGACGTAAAACTAAAAAATGTGATAGTTTGAATGGAAATGTATGATACACTGTCTTGCAACAATGCTTAAAACTCATAGCCTCCGATGACTGCGATAAATCTAAGACTGTCCACCATGGTGAATACAATATGAACATTACAATATTTGCATGGTTAACAAACACCAATTCCAAGAATGTTTCACTAATCCCATTTGCTGCCTTGAACAAAGCTACCAGACAGAATGCAGAGTTGTTTCCGTTGTTCGCTTCATAAATCATCATAATTTTTCCCCGTGGCCCCAGCAGCCCAACAACTGGATTGTGTAATTGTAAGTGGATCTTGAGGTCCACTCGGAGAAGTCGACTGAGTTTGTGCCATGAAAGCAATGATCTCACACAAATAATACAGCGCCAACAACATCCTAGCGGAGATTCTAGCCTGCATTCACTACATTTCTATCGCCACCGTAGTTTACTCTATTCTTAGCCACATTCAGTGTTTATCGCGAAATTTCTAGCCAAGTATCGGTGGAATGTTTTTATCTCGCAAACAATCGTACGAATATGGGAGGAATGTTGAACGTTCTTCCGTCTCGCGCCGGCTGGTGGCCGATGAAATGGGTCACCTTTAAGAATCTCAACGACGGGTAATGTTTCATTTTCTCCTTCGATGAAAACTTAATTGAGTGAGTTATGCCGTTTCCTCCGGGTGGGTAGGGGTAAGTCGTTTTTGCTTTTTCTTTCCCATTCCTTGGGTAGGATCCCTAGAGGGCGGTGTAGTTCCGTAGCCGAAAAGAACCGATTAAGTGGCGGTATCATCCAGCGGTTCACCAGCGATGTTGTTTTTTTTTGCGTGCCAAGTTTGTACGCTGTTTTGTTCGTCTTTTCTTCGCCAAAGCATCGTTTGCTGGAAATGCGGATCCCGTTCAGAGAAACACCTACCCACCAGTGCGTCACCCTAATCGAAGTCAATTAATTTTCCGGGCTCTAGAGTTTTCTGCTGGCAGACAGGTAGCGGGGGACCCTCATCATTTCATACGGCAGGTTGAACCGGAAGCATGACAAGCTCTCTAAGAGCTGCCCAACGGGGCGGCGGCAGCTAGAAAGTTCGGAATTAAAAGTTCGAAATACTTTCACCAGCCAACGGGCGAAACAGAAGATAAACACTCTTTCGCACCGCTCACTCGCACCATCGCTCGCGCCGGTTACTTATGAATGGTTGTCGGTACTGTCGCAGCTTCTTGACCTTCCGCACGACTGTGTTCTCCTGCTGGAAGGATATCCGATGATGAGGATACTTTGTACGATTTTTCCCCGCTAGACCGTTCCTTTTCCGTGACACCCACGGATGGGATGGTAATAAATTTGAGGTACTTTTTGAGTGGATTCTTCGGTATCGGATAAGTTTTTCTGCTAACTTTGTGGTACTATATGGTAGGGAGTAGTTCGTGACGGTGTAGTGGTCTGGCTGATGGGAGTAATCGCGGCTTCTAGGAGCTGGATGTACATCTCGGCTCATCTGGAGCACCTGCCTCGGTAGTGAGTTTATTTTTTTGGGCACTGGACCATTAAAAGACAGTGAAGTAATTTGTTGTTGATGGTAATGTGGGCCGTTTGTGTTGGTTTGATGGCAGGAAATTGCTTTCGAAGGCGGTGATCCTTCGTATATCTTCCTAAACAACTTTTTTAATCTCTTATAAAGCTACTAGCTAGCTCTTGATAAGCGCCGTGACGATTATGTTAATAAACGCAATGGTCGTGAGTGGATTACAAGAATGTTTAGGGGAATTGAGAGTATTTGATGAATTTCACACCACCTTGGGCAGTTAAAGCATCAAGTTTTTATATTGATTTGTAGCGCTTTGGGCTTAATTATTCCAACACCTTTCGATCGATTCTTTCCAACTTTTCAGACACAAATTTATTATTCATTGCAAATCGTAGCGCTTGGTAAAAAAAAACCTACACTGAGAGCACCAAATCTGCTCATCCGGTGTTACCAACCGACCGTGAAGCGGGAACGGGTAAAAAGTATCATAAATTTACGTTACCCAATGCGCGGTGACTCGTAACAAATAAAGCAAACTTTACCAAATGCGATTCGGAAGCCTTAATCTCCTTTCCCTTTGCCGATACCGTACGACCGCGGTTAGCGGGTGTACGAGCCGTTCCAGCTGAAACCACGGCTAGGATCGGGTGGCAACAGGTCGAAACTGGTTGCATTATTTATCATCCTTATTCTGCAGGGATGATTTGGTGCGTCTTTGTTCCGCATTAGCCGGAACGATGCAAACGGCGATTGGCGATTGAATAAATAAATTCCCAACGAGCGCATAAAACGAGGCGATTAAAACAACCACGTGCGATCGGATGGAGCTACAGAATCGTGGACGAAAACGCACGAAACCAAGGGTCACAGGAAATTGGGTGATTAGTAAACGTGAGCTTCACTTCCCACCCTCGCTCGCTATCCTGCTGCTTATTATCATAATTGGTTGATGTTAGCCAGGTGACCCTGTGCCAAAATCAGGATGGATTTAGTGGGATTAAAGAGTTGAATAATGAAACGCCACCGCTTGGAGTATGTTGTGTTATGCGGCAATGCTAGAACGACAACAGAAAGTTGGTTGATTAAACACGAGAAAACATAAAAAAGTCACATTGTTTTTGTAGGGCCAGATTGGACAAGTTTGTACGAAAAACAATTTTCCGCCCGATGATGTTTTTCTTTCGACGTTCCAACAAATCATTCCCCCGGAGGTTCGTACTTGTACCGGTTGGAAAAGCGAAGACTAAAAACGTTTCAAAAAGGAGGGTAAACGTAAAAAACAACTACTAGCGGAACAACTGAACTTCGAGTCACGGTGGTTAAACATTGATGTTTTTCACCGGCTGCATGTCAATCACCGGGTTGCTCTGGTGTGGCGGCCGCTAAAAATAGATCGTATCTGGAAGCGACATATCTGGGCGTAGCTGGGTTCCAAAATTAGGAAGAAATCAATTCCAATCCCTTTCCACCTTACGTCAGACGCGCTGAAAGACCTCTTGGCACAAGGGCACGTAGCGGGCACGGAGCGAGAACCTTTTTCCCGAGCGGCACTTCAGCTTCGGTTTGGGGCATGTGGAGGTGAATTTGGTGCGAGCGGTGCGAGAAACGCTCGAGTGGATGAAAACATTAAACAAATCAAAAAGGCTGGCTGGTCACATCGAGAAGAAACGGACCCGAACGGTAAAGGAACGATTCATCACCATGCTAATACAGTGCGTCGAGGATGCGCAGAGACTGACCGTAATTTGATGGGTCTCCTGGTGCCAGAAAGGTTTCGGCAAAGCTTTTGGTCGGTCAAGCGAAGCGAGATGTGGGACCTGACTGAAGGCTACTGTAATGCCGCACGCAAAGGGCTATCTTGACGTCTATTAGAAACGGTCCTGCAGTGCGGCTGCTTGGAAGGAGGGTTTAAGGTGTTAACTGAATGGATGTTTGCGAAATGCCAGGAGGGCGTCGAGAGGGGATGCTGAATATTTCTTCGTCCAGTGATGGCTCCATATTAGCTTCGTTAGGTGTACCGAAACGTTACATCCAGACGTTTGAAATTCTGACATTTTTGATCGAGGCTTGACGCAACCGTCCTTGAAAGAGAATAAAATGGTGCTGAAAGTTACAGAATTGAGACTACGTCGAACTGAAAACGAAATAAATTGGACCATTTTCTAGGAAATATTTGAAAGAAACACTTCCTCGTAGCGTAACAACATTATCAGAAAATAGCGAGGCTATGCATTGCTCTTATGAGGAACTGGTAAACAGAAGAGAAACTCTCAACAACTTTCTAGCGTCTTGTTCCGCGACTGTGTACTGATTCCACTGAATGCCATGAAATTAAAAAAAAAAATCTGGTAGCAAAAATGGAAGTAGATGAACCCCATATTATAGTTTTTTTACAGTATTGCTCTATTGAAAGGCCCTTCACCTAGCATCTAACGATTGCATGCATACTTACCGCACAGCAATGCTAAACACGATGCTACCGACGATCATGGCTACCGCGATGAGGACCACCAATCCGATAATGGCCCAACAAAGCATCCCACAGCTCCAGATCGTCTCCAGGGTGGTCTCGACCACCCAATCAGCGTACCCGGGCGGTACCGGGTGCATGCTGAACTGGTGCTGATGCAGCTGACTCTGCTGAAGGATCAGAAACGGACGCCAGACGACGGCCGAACGATGGTGCGAGATGTTTTTGAAGTCGAACGCAACGAAATCAAACTGAAATTTACGGTGCTGCTGCTGGTTGTGCTTCAAGCTGTCCTGCCAAACGGCGAGCAGGAAGTCGAAAAAGTAGAAATGCTCTCCGAACATGAGCAGGTTATCCATGCCGTGTGGCGCATCCGCGAACGGTTCGAGGTCACTTTGGGTAATGTTCGCAGGTACTAGCAACCCGTCGGGCAGCAGTCGCTCGTAGTTGGCGAGGAAAAGGTTACAAAATCTCTCGATTTCATCGATGGTTGCTTCGAGCGTTGCGTTCGTGCTAGTGTCCGCGGGAGGAGAGTGCGTGCCGGGGGAGGATGCTCGCACCGTACGGGTAATATTTTCCACGCTTGATGATGGATTGGGATAGCCCGTGCTGCTGCTGCTGCTGCTGTGGCTCACGTCGGCTTCACAATAGCTCGCAAATAAAGTCTGACAGCGAGCTGCATCGAAAGTTTGGGAGAGAATTTCGTACCAGTTGGCAACGTGATTAAAAAAGTAATGAAAGTCGCAATTTTGCGATCCATTCGTGCCATTCGTTGCCAGACCGAGTAGCTCGAGCAGCAGCTCCGGTGGGTGACTGGGCGCTTCGTAGTCGATCGGTGGTACGGTGCTGTCGTCCGAGCCGTCCTCAATACCGTCATCGCTTTCATCCCGCTCGTATGATGAGGTGTGAATGGGGGTTTCGTTGATCAAACGAATTTTCAGCAAATTTTCGCTGATATGCTTGTAGTCTCCCAGATCGACACCGTGCAGACGGTGCAGGAAGGAGCGAAAATTTTCGGTCAGTATTGTCAGCACCAGCAGGTTACGCCGATGGCGAAGCGTTTCATCGAATGGATCGTCCTCCTGCGCGAGGCGGCGGTAGAGCACGTTGTTGCTATTGAAAATTGTTCCCACCATGTCGACGAGCAGGATTTTCGTCCTGCTATACTGCTTAAGTTGATTGATTACGCTGATTGTTTGTGGCGAGTTGATCGACGAACAGATGATTACCACTGTCGGCGGGAGAAAACGTGAAAAGTGAAACGATGAGAAACGGGGAAAAAAGTTCGTTAAACGCTTTTTGTCATCGATGAATGTCGAAATTGATTGTATCCCGGTAGAACCGATCTGTCGGGTGCGAGCGATGAGTAATGGGATTGGTCAGAACGCATCAAAATATTTGAAGAGAGCAGCTTTAACGAACCCATCACTGAATGGTGAAAATATACTTCAAAATTGATTTCAACTTCTGCTGCATTTTTCGCGTAAGCTTAACGGAATGAAACTAGTTCAAGAGAACTGGTAACCCACAAAAAAAGAAGCAAAAGATACGAACAGATAGTACAAAAAAGCAGGTGCAAATTAGATCCCTAATGAGAGATAAAGATTTTAATGAGATTACGCTAGAGTTCAGAAACAAAGATTTGATGAGTGTAACTTACAAAGTTGTTCTGACTTCACTTTCCCTGCGCTTCGCCTGACTGGTGTTGAACCGAACAAAAGTTGGACAAAAAGGGCGCTTTTCTTAGTGTTGGTTTTGGTTGTGATTTTCATACTATAGGGCAAAAGATGCTTCTCCATTCCAGTTACGACTCTAATTAAATGATCGCAAGCAGTGCCGTCGGACAACGGAGTCATTGCTTCACACGCAATGCACGAAAAAAGAGAAAAGAAGTAACTAACCTAGCAAGAAGAGCAACGTACATCAAAGTTAAGTAGAACCCGATACAAGTGCTTTTGTGAGTTTAGTGGAGCAAGGCAAAAGATAAACTTACCACACTCGCCAACAACTGAAACAACAACCGATAAACCGATTTGGTATTTGCAAAAAAAAGGGAAAAGACGAACTAAAGTTGTTGCCCTCGAAAGAGAATGCGAAAATGCTATTTCGATTCGCAAATGTGAGATAATTTGGAAAGAAATCAAACATTACCGGAAATGAGGCAAGTAAGAAAAGAAAATCTGGGCGTTCGAACACAATCTTATTTCTTTTCCGTGCCGGACATACAAGCGTACAAGCGAGACTTTATCGGTTTGAGCTTCGTTGCTGGACCGTACCGAAACGAGATGAATAAACAGGAAGTGAGCAAAGTTTGGTACGGGCGTGTGTATGGAACGGCGTATGAATGAGGCTTCGACGATGGGATATACCAAAATATCTACCCCATAGGGTAAATGTCTCGGGATTCCGGATAAAGGAGCCTTGATGGTGGGGCCGAATTGTTTGAGGTTTTTCTGGTTTAGTTCTAGTGAAGCGTTTCCTAGAACGTTAAGCATAGACGGCCATTGTGGCAATTTAATATACATTTTTCTCAAAACCAAGCATACATAAGAATACATTTGGTGTAACACATTAATAATGAAAAGTGTCGGTGCAGTGTCAACTTATTGTTCAGTAAAACATTGTTGTCAATTGTATTAGAAAAACACATTCAAAAATGCTGAATAGTGAATCGCACAAACTTTCGGTCCATTATTCGCTTGCACCAAATTTCTACAAGAATCGCTATAGGCCAAGATATCTAACCTTCCGCAATCAAGCACCCAAGAAGCGAAAAGAATAGAAAAGTCAAATAGATTCCAATTCGTGACGATGCCTTTGTTGAGCTGCTGGCAGAATCCAATTTTGATTATGGTAATCATCATGTTGCGATTGTTGATTTACGAAACATACACACACTCACACATAATGCAACACATACTGACGATCACCCAAACCGACCTGTTTACATACAGTGGCTCCCTCTTCGGCATTCGTTTCGTTTGCGTTTCACCATAGCGACGCGGAGTGAAAAAGAAATCCAGCCTCACGATCCCACGCAACCAGATCTCGTGCGCAGCGTGAGAGGCCAGTGAATGGAGCAAATTCAATCGTCTACTGAATCCTACCGATGCTCCGGAAGATCCGCGGCGGTGAATGTGGTGACGAGTGAAATATAATAATTGAAATTCGAATCCACAATTCACTCTCCATCATAAACTCATCGAGCTTCGATGAAGAAGAGATGTCAAGAACCGAACGCAGAAATGCCGCCTTTCCATTCCCCGTGCCCAGCGGGCGATATGCGGAGGTGCGGTTCAATTTTCGGTTTTACGATTCTGCTGTGTGGTTTGATGGTATTTTTTAATTCCGACCCGTTTTAAGCAATTTCGTTCTCCCGTATCGCATCGCTGTGTTTAGTAGATTGCGATGAATTTTGCCATCATTTTCAGCATCCTCGAACTCGATCGATCGTGATGAGTAATAGGGCGTGAAATTATGTTCGTATTGCTTTTCGTGGCTGAGTGCTCTTTTAAGGTTATCAATGTGATTAGGCGATGGATCCATCGGAAATACTGTACCTTTCCCGTTGCTATCATTGAAGGACGAAGGAATGGCGGAAGCGTCCACCGCTATCGTGTACGGTATGTGTAGATTGCTTGCCAACGCAAGGGAAAGCGCCCGGTTGGCATCTGGAAAGAGTGGTAAAGATCAATTACAGATTGCGTTAGAAGAATGCTGGTAAATTTTTTGTTCTCTGAAATTTATACAAAGCACTAATGGCTTCTTGAATTATGCAAAACATATTCCCTACGAAGCGCTTCACATCAGCAACTTTAATAATTCCGATAATTCACATGATGTGTAAAGTGATTGTTTTCGATGGAACGAGAACAAACAACCGTGGGCGAGCTTCTTCCTACCCCCAAAAAGCCAATCAATTTAAAACACTCTGTCGCGCTGGTTTTGGCATCAATAGCGTAATATTAAACACTAGCAACCGATGCTGTTGACTTTTGCCGTACAAATTTCCGTCCCACGATAGATTGTAAATATTTGTCTCACAAAACGAGCGCCCGGTGCCGAAAATTCGATTGCCCTCTGCGGTGGGTGTGCTAAAACGAATCCGTACCGGGCGGAACGGCATCAATGGTTTCAGATGCAGGGTTCCACGATTTCAGTGCCACACTTGCTGCTTGTGGTGGTGTGTGGTGTGAGATATTGTATGATTTATGCTCTAGGAAGAAGACGTTCCCTTCCCACACAGAATTCCTTCACCCGTGCCGCGTGCTTACGACCGCGTGCTTTCGCATGTTCCGCCTTTTCCGATCGATATTAATCGTCAGCAATAAGCCATTGCAGCTAAGTTTTGCACAAACAACACATTTCCCCGGAAACCTTGCATGATCGGTGAAATATTGTCCCAAATTAAGGTGATGGTCGGGCGAAAGCGCGCGAGATGTCAAAACGACTTACAACAATTGGGTAATGTAAAGCAGCGAAATAAATCAACTCGGAATCCGCACGAACGTGTTATTACGTAGCGAATCGTGTTGTTTGTTTTGCACGGAGGCGTATCGAATGAACGAGAGGTTTATCAAAATCAGATGCGTGTCTATCGACTCGTGATGAAAGCGACCAGATTGTGCAAAAGTCGCTGTTCCGAGAATCGAGCCCAAAAGTTTCCCGCCCAAGTTTTTCCTCCCGGCCCGCGGGAGGTTGGGAAAGCCGGCACGATCGGAAACGGTTCCTCGGAATCGAGTGGCGAGGACTTGAAATAACTTCCCCCCCCCCCTCCCCCATCCCCCCTGGCCCAGTGGACGGGGCATCAGAAGGCGTAATCGAAAGCGATTCCAAACGCAACTGGAATCTCTTTGGAATGTCAGTTTCCGAGAAGCAGCGGGAACCGTACGAGATATGCTGTTGGAAAGTGAAGCTAATTTCTCAGGTTATAAATTTGTATCAATTTGTCACCTTACCCGGTGGTAGCACGGCTAGATACGGCGATGCTGCCGCTGCAGCGATACCAGAATTTGTGTTCCCATTGGCCGAAGCGATGCCTGCTAGCTTCCCCGGACGACGGTAGAGAAGCAGCGTGTCGTCTACGGCCCGTTTATGAGCTCATAATTTTTCGACCATGGTCACCATAACGCTGTGACGTTGGTCACCAACGGTGCGAGTAGCGCATCGTCATCAATACGTGACAGCCAGATCGCATAAAAATAAATTTCAATCAGTGGAAATTGTTTTCCTCGCTGCGTGTTCTATTCACGTGGCTGCTGCGACATGGACCGTGCCGTCGAACGGACCGATACGGGCTCGGGTGAGTCCAATCGATTTGATTTTATCAGAACTCGTCGACTCTGGTAATCCACTGCCATCGTAATCCCCCACGGGACTTCAGAAAAGTTGGTGATGGTTTTTCCGTTCAATCTACCCCCCGGTGCCATCTCCATCTTACCGGGAAAGCTACAAAAATTATGGTGCAAGAAGCGGATAGGTGGCAACATTTAGGTAGCCTAAGAATATGTGCTGCACAAAAGTGCATCTCAATCCTAGGTAAGCTCTGAGATGTAACATTTTACTAGCTCATGAAGAAACGTTCATGCACTTTTGTTGCTCATGAATTCAACTTTTGTTCGTTTCAGCGTTTTCATTTAATCACTTTACAGAGTAATCAGGTAGTTCAGGAAATGCAACATTTCAATTTCTGTAGGGCAGGTTTCAATCAGCCAAAGGAATAATTGGGTTACTTTCCAACCGGCTAGGATAACTTTGAAGTCATATAAGAGATTACTGCAAGCAATTGAGGAAACTGTTACTGTGTAATGGATAACTTCACATGGCTACTATTTGTTTTTCTGTTTTGCTTGCGAAAGCATCGTACATTTAGTGCTTGCGAAAGCATCGTACATTTACAAACTATACGCATAGTTTGTAGTTTTTCTTTTCAATTTAAAAAGTGTAAGTAACCGAAATAAAATGATCTACGATGAATATCTACGGTATGGCCCTCTGTTCATAAAATGTCCTAGACGCTTTCAACCAAAAATCTAAGCATCAGTCATAGCTTCATAGCAGCTCAAGTGAAAACATCTTAAAAATGAAGAAATTTACATGCGTACTCGTAAAATTTTTTTCATAAATATGAAACAATTGTTTCATATTAGCTATCTTTATTTACTTTGAAAGTGATACTCTAGTACTCGCTTGCTTTTTCTCTTTTCTTTTTTTTTAAGCATTTGCCACATTTGGTCGCACTGCTTTCTGGTTTCTCACCATAAGGTATTATTCGTGATATTGAAGGACAAAGAAGCTCCCGGAAGCCGTACTTATTATCGTTTGAAAAATATCTTTCGTAGCCTATTCGAGCGTTGTGACTGGTTCTACTGTTCTCTAGGATATTTGAATTCACTTCTAGGTTATTTGGTATCTCTGTAACATGAATTTAACGGTCAGTTGATTTGCTACGTGTCTTTTACCAGTACGTGTGAGTGTGTGAGCTACACCCTTCGTCCTCAAGCCTACCCCCGCTCGTGTCCCTGCAGCTCGACCTCAATCTCCGGCAGTGCCGCGCTTTGATACATTTTCGACTTGACAGGCAAATGAAAATTGATGCACGTATTGGTTTTATTGCATACCGTTAGCTTCCATTTCCATTTTTCCGGTGCGAGATTCAACGCCTAAGGGATGACTGGTCATGGTTGCTTCCTTCCTCCTGGGTGTGATTGACACATGTGCCTGGCACCCCCATTGGCGGCGGTGGTCGAAAAGCAGCAGATATATAGATTTATCACCACGATATATGTGATTGTATGCGAGTGTGTGTGTGCGTTTGTGTGTGTAGGGGTGTGCGAGTGGAATACTTGAAGAAAGCGAAATGAACCGACCGGTCGGGCGGAGCGTGGGCGGATTATGGATTGAAAATACTCCCACGAGCTCCATTTCCCGCTTGACGTCACATCACGTACGAGGAAGCAGGGCACTCATCGTCAGCATTTTGTCAATAGCAGGTACAGCGGAGAGTACCATTCACATGCTTACGGAGGATTTCATTTCGCCAACTTTCAACCCAATCCTTTAGGCACCGATTGTGTCTGCGCCTGTTGCATAGCGTCGGTTGTCAAGACGGTACGAAGGCAGGCCGTTTTGCAACAGTGTTCAATCAGCTGACTACCTCACCACCCGGTAATCTGTTGTTGAGCGGACGGAATTTCAAATCAGCCCCTGACACGCGTTACATTTCTTGTGTGCTCTTTTCAGTGCAGAGACAGTTCCCGGTGGTTCGACGAACGGATTGGCCAACTGTTCGACCTTTGTTGTTCCCGGCTCCTTTGCCTAGCTGAAAGTGCCTGCTGATCACGTACGTAGCTCCATGTGGCGGAGCGTACAGAGGAAGAAACCTTTTGTACACGAATCGATTTGAACCGAGCGCAAAGCGTTCTAAAGAGAAGAATGAATATTTAAATTGGTACCGATGGTGACTTTTGTAACAATTCCTTTCACACGTACGTTGGCGCGCACGGGGGTACGAGTAGGAAATGGAAAAACCCACCCACAGGTGCGAAGAAACACCACTGTTCAACACTCGTTAACAGGAATGTTAACAGCGACAAAACATGCCGTGAGTTAGCGTTTTAAAGTTTAATCAGTTTTACGATCGATTCTCGTTCATTGAATTTTTGAAAGGTGCAAACGATTGAAACAACGACTCGGCAACGACGGTAGTCGCAAGTTTAGCTTTCCTTTTTGTGCGCTCACACATATTGTAAAAGATGTTTTCCCCCTGCGTTGTTTTCCCATTGAAGGAAGGGAAAATGGGATGAAAGTTTCACTATGCAAACGGTGGTTTTGAAAATTAATGCTGCGTTTTGTTACTTCCGCCAGATTAATGGTGCACTTTTTCGTGAAAATCTGAATGTTTGCACCATTTTGCTTTCGACAATGCATGCAAAGACCAAAGCAAACGAAATTGAATTCTGACGGTTGGGAGTAATTCATGCGCTCAATTGTGCAGACATTGTAAATTCGTTTGAAAACCACCGGCAGCCCTTGACGGTCGGATCGTTGTCTGACCCAGATTCATTTGCTTTGTATCGCAGCATTTGAGGAAAATGATGAACATTTGTCAGATTCATCATCACCGCGCGATGCACACAAACAACAACGCGCTTGAGCGATAATAAACGAGGAAAGTTGGAAAGGGTTATTATTTTTATTGTTGCGTTTGCCGCGGCGGTTGCCGTTCGCGTCTCGCGAGCTCGAAATTCATCTCACTCACTTTGAGGGAAGCGAAATCAAAACGTGTACACTTGCCGCATCGGAACCATCGACAGAACCAACAACACCAGCGCAACAGAGTCGCGGAAACGCGAATCCAAAGCTGCAAATAAATCCAAACAAAACGTGGCACGTACCTAAATAAACAATGCCGTGTACTTTGCCGCCACGTGCGACCATTCTCAGGACCGGATCTGACACAACGGACCCGCGTGCGACCGGAAAAGCGGTCCCCACAGCCAGCGAAGGAATGACCACGCCGCAAACTTCGCAAGGTTTGCTTTACCCTTCGACCAGACGACGGATTGCTCCATTTCTCATTCTGTGATAAGTTTTAATGGAAAAACGTTGGGCATCGGTACAGTCGCCAGCATTTCCGGACTCGCGCCGACCGGTACCTTGCATCCCCTCGCTGCAAGCATCGCCTCGTGAAGACAAAATGTTAAATTTTTCATGCCTGACAAAGCACCGACCGACCGCAGGTTGCGCTCTGGCAAAAGATTTCGAATGGGATCAAATTTTCACACAGCGGTTCGTGTCTAGCAGGCATTGGCGATGGTAAATAATTGAGCAAAACCGTGGGCCCTGAAGGATACTCTCACCGAAGCTATGGTGTTGAAAGTGAAGCACCGAACCGTCCCGGCATTGCTTAACCATTTTTGCTCCCATTATGGGTGTGTACAAGCAACTATTGCTACACCACACAGGCAGCGATTCTCTAGAGAACACACAAACACGATACGCTATATCGTGGGGGAAAACTTGCGCCAGGCTCTCGGGTTTGTTTGGCCAGCTTCTTATCGATGGTCCCATGGAAGACCAACAAATAAGTAGTACAAAATTTAAGCTCTCGGATCACAACGTTCGTAGGAATGGCCATTTTTCCCTCTTTCAGTACCTTTCCTTCCCTGCTGTTCGTCCGAAGTTTAAGACCAGGATCGTTCGCTTGGATTACACCGTGCTGTCCGATCTTGCAGTGTTTGTATGTATGCCGAAGGGATCGGTACCATCTTGGCTGGTTAAACGATAGGCTCCTTTTCCATAGCGGCCTATTTCAACATTTTTATTTGATTACCAGCTGAGACTGTGTTTTTTTTTGCATTGCTATACATTCTTTGGGCTCAAAGGGCACATAATCGTGGGAAGGCAACAAAGCAACAACTTTATCATGTAATTCGAACCGTCAACAAGCGAGCCTCGGTCGGATGTAGGAAGAACTTGTCCGAGGCATACGGCGCGGATTTGTTTTTTTTCTCTTTATTCCCCATGAAGTGGCTATGAAACATCAAGTTGAGGGTTAAGAGAATTTGGAACTGATTATACATTCCAATCCTCTTTGCAATTGACCTCTCTTGGTAGCGCGTGTAATGTTTTTTGAAATACTTTATTCGAATCGTTTAATTTTTTATTGATGGCATTGATTAAAAATCAGCTCAAAAAAACCTGATTCCACGAAGAATAAGAAAAGATTCAATAGAAATGAGTTTATGCAAACATATTCATAAATCTAAACAGAATTGATATTGGAGTTTAAAGTGAGTTGGTAATATTTAAATAACTTTGAAACCTTTTCATGTAGCATGCAAAATTTAACAGCGTGCATTGTCATTAAACGCAAGTTAAAAAAATCATATTGTAAACATTTGTTTCAGCAATAATTGAGTCATGGCAATTCTGGTGAGCAATTCAATTTCCCACCCACTATCACATTCAGCGACGCTGACGCTGGCAGGGCCGGTTGAAAAATGGCAAAATATCAAAACCGTTTAAACCAATCGCTTCCTGCACAGCGTGGGCTATGGATTGATTTATTTCTGTTTCCCGCTTCGCTCAGAATACTGCCGTTGGCATGGACCTGCAAAAGACACTTACCTGTCGCTAGCAGGATCGCTTCAGTCCAATTAAGCTGCTGCGCGATGCTTTTCACGGCGAACGAAACTGTTTCGTAAGAGGGAATGAACTTTTCCGTAGCCTGCAATGAGTGCGAAAAAATGGAAGAAGCAAGACGAGATGGAATGAAACGGCGAGTAGAAATGTCACCAACGCACGGTTATTGCGTTGCAAGCGGTGGGGAACGCTGAACGAAAATGAAGACGCAGCCGGGTGGAGACCGGGTGGGTGAGGAGTGAAAATTCTAAGTTCTGGAAATTTGAAACGTCCGAAGGATGAAATACGAGTTCGGCGTGAAGTGCTTGGCGACACGCTAGCCACCATAGCAACGGACAGGCAGCCGGTCAACGTGAGCGTTACCGTGGAGCTTTTCCAACTCGACGTAAAGTGCCCTTGACAAGCGTTTCATTCCATTGTTGAGTGACACACGATACGGAAAGTTTACACTTCTGTTTCATCATTACCAGTTGGTTGGTTGGTGCTTCCGTTACCCACCTTGATGGATGTTTTCGCACCGCGCAAGATGCCTCTATCGATGAGATCTGTTTTGCTACGATCCAACGTTTGGGGCAATATAATATACGATTGGGTTTTATGTCCATAATGTGGCCTTTCTCACCCAATCCTTGCAAATTTAGTTTTGTGCAAAAAAAAAAGAAGTGTTCTAAATTCTATGCCGATTTTTATCAATTTTTCATAGAAACCCCGCTGAAGAGGGAGCCCTCAAAAACCGCACGTTCGATTACAACGCGCGTCGAAAAGTTATTACAAATTCAATGAACACTCGAGCAACAAACCGCAAGGCGAAGTGAACAATTGATTGACTTTGAAGTGTGCGTGAGCGTTACACAACGAAGCCGAGAAATAAAAGAGAAAGATCACCGTGGTGAAACTTTTCCTACTTGCTTGGGTTGTTCGAACAAAAAATGGCGTCACGATCGAGTTCGCGGACTGTCATTTAACTTTCCCAGCTATTATTTTATTTTCCTACCGCCCTTTTCATTTTACTTTTTATTGCAGGCTCGTTATCACCTACCGAGCCGGCTTAGCCCTGTGGTGTACCGTAAGCGAGCAAGCAGTATTAGGGGAAGGTTTGAGAAAAAGTTGGCCCCTCACTTGGGGAAACTTTCAGACGCAACCCTAAACATTTTACCAATCCATCCCAGTAGGAGTGGCATAACGTCCTTAAACGTGAAGGTTCATAGCACGATGATTCCACGATGATGTTTGTCCATTGGTGTGCAGCTGTTGTGTGTAAGAAGAAATAGGTGTGTTGCTATTGCATTATGGTCGAAGCTGGGTGGTTCAACAGAGCGATTGCAACTTTGCTGCCAGATAGAAGAACCCATAGCGAAACGATTTGCCATTAGCAGGTTCCTTTAAAAAAACGATCGTGATAACGAGAGCATCCAATCGAAGATGCCAGACTCGAGTGCTAAACGTGGAACCGTCTGGCAAAGATTTTGTCCTTTCCTGACGGCATGGTATGGAGCTCTCTCTCTCTCTCTCTCTCTCTCTCTCTCTCTCTGTGTGTTTACCTTTTGCTGCGCTCATTACGATAATGATGTAATCAATTAACACAGGTGCCTATAGTCTACTGGACTAGCCATTACGCTGTAGCTGTTTGCTGCCATTTCAGGTCTTGTTTGCCATTTCGTGAGTCGACGTTCGTTAGATTTATCGTTTGTTTTTGCGCACTCATGAGCAACGGAAGATTTAGATGAGATTTTCTCGCGAAAAAAAATCCATTCAAACACCATAAAAAAAAACCATCCAAGGTTGATCCTAGACGTACAAGAATGGACGACAATCAAAATCAGCGCACCCAAATGTCGCACGGGGCGAGCAGATGCGGTTGTTTCTATTTTCGTACCACGAGCATCACACCGGGTGGTGGATAAAATGGCAATAATCTAAACTGAAGCCAACATCAAAGCGCGAACGCACGGAATCGCGAATACAAAATTTTACTTCAAAAAGATGTTTCCTTTCGCTAGCACACTGCACTGCACAGAGCAATTAGACGTGTCAAAACGGCAGCTCCATAATTGAATTCTTTTGTGCAAACATTCTCGGACATAAATTAATTTAAAACAGATGCTGGAAACATCCATCGCGAGCGAAAACACACTTCGGAGTTGAATAAAAGTAACGAGCGAATATTGTAGCGTCCCTGCAGCGAGAAAATCCATCTTCGTCAGCACCAGTAACACAATCAAAACGTAAATTCCTAGCCATATTCTCAGCCAACGGTAAGCATCTCGTGTAGCCCTTACCGTTTCTCGGGTTTTGGGAGACCTCGGGTTTTGGAGGTTCCAGGTTCGCAACGTTTTCGACCATCATAATCAACGTTATCGTCGGTAAAGTGCTCATGCCATTTCTTCTCCTTATTTGAATCGCAATGTTTAAGAAGGAAAATGTATAAAAGCTATAGCATCCCTGAATTTTCGTTGCTCCTGCGGAGTTGATTGCGGCGTGATTATGTAAATAAAACTGCATAAATTATGTTTTGCTTCGTTTTGGTTTTTTTTACACATTTTTTTTTTGGATCCCGTCGCGGTGCCGAGGTCGCTCCATTCGATGATTCTGGCAGATGTGTGTTGGTGGTCGGTAGCCGTACGGCACTCAGGGAGCTGCTGTTTTTCTTTTGCACCTTTCGTGTTTACAGTTTCACTGCAATGAAAATTTCGACCCACGGCCATTGCCATTGTTGGTCAGTGTTGTTTGGGGAGAGACACTGCAGGCTATCCCGTTAATGGTAACCATTTATGCATCGACAGTGCCGAGTAAGTGGTTATGAATTATGGAGCGTTAAATATGGGAATACACCTTCTCCAACCATCATTTGTAAAGGTAGAAAAAAGAATGAATTAGATAAGAAATAATAAGAAAAACTTGTATTATATGGTACTTGTATTATTGGATTTGTTGAAATGCTTTTTATTTTAATAACCATAACAACACATTTGCTTTCTCTATCTGACAAGTGTTTCCTTTCCAACGCACGCCTATCAAGTATGGCTGAACGAGAAACACGTCGTTGATGTCTATTTAATTAGCCAGAAAAACTAAGCATGTAGTTGTTGCTTGTGGGAGAAAACGGTGGGTAAAAGTAATACCACCAACCGATTCCGGGTAATTCCGAGCATTTATAAATGGCAAAGAAAATCCCAAATGTTTCAGCTTCAACGTTTCTGCACGCGCGGCGAATAAACTTAATACAGATGTGGCACAGCTCACGAAACAAAACACTCGCACGATACTTGATTGATTGTGCGGCAAAGTTCGTTGGAATTACCGGGAAAGATTTAGTAGCCTATGGTTTGTCAAATCAAACCATGCTAGCATTAGCGCGAAGATGAAGCAACCTGCGAAGGGCAACAAGAGTTAAAAAATGAATTGTAATAGATCACGGGTGTGCCGCCGCTCACAGCTGCCGCACGGATTGATCGGTCGGTGTCTTAGTTAGATAAATAATGGAGGTGTGGTTCAATCCGATGGTAGATTTATTCACGTGATTTCGTACACCGGGTCTGTTATTGCGTGATTAGCGGTGGAAATATCGTATGCACGCCTGGATTTTTCCGTGTTCTATTCCACCTGAATGATTTTCTTTGCTCTGCTGTGAGAACAAAATAACACCGGAAAGGAGGCAATGTGGTCACGTTGTGTACACGTTGTGCATTGTGGCCCCACTTGTGCAGAGCTCGGGGAGTTGATGCTTACCTTCATCCGTGGGCACGGCCAGAAGAGTACCGTCTTCCGGTAGACGGTCGACAAGTGTGTCGATAGGCTGTCACAATATCCGATGAAGCTGTCATTTTCGTCCGACATGTAGAGCACGGATGAAAACGTGGGATCTTCTAGCCAGCGCTCGAGCGTAACCATGCCTGGAGTGGAAAGCAAGATAGTGTGGATGTGCGTTAAATAAACATTCGATCTGTATTGACCGGCTTTAAGTTGAACAAAATCTTCTTTGACTATAGGTATATTAAGCTAGTAGCAGTGCGTTTCGATAAGCATTGACTAAAACAATTGCGAAAAGAGCATTACAGTTGGTAGCGAAATTTCAGATTTTGTTCTGAAATGATCTCGACAAAAAATAGGATCCTATAAACAAATTCCAGTGTGGGAATTTTCGTGCGTAGCAACACCCGAACGTGTACGCGTGCATGTGAGCGGAGAATATAGGAACGAAGCAGACAACGACAAAACCCAAATCGAGTTGAGTTCGAGCGGTTCGAGGTAGGTTATCGAGAATCCAACGACGGGGCGGTTAAAATGGGGTTCCCGGCCCAGCCCTTCCGAGTTCCGGGCACGAAATGGCATTTGCGAATACCCGCCGGCGTCGTTGACGGAACGCGTTGACGGATAAATTGGATTACGTCTGCGTAGAGTAAAAAAGCAAATATATTAGATAGATAAATCAATTACTGGGGTTTGGTGTTCCGCCCGAACGCAAAATCGTGGAATACATCGCAGCGCTCGGGAGGGTGGCGCTTAAAATGGGCAGAGTAGTGGTAGGAGGTAGGGAGAGCGGGGAGGACGGGCGGAAACATTTCCTTAGCTATTTTACTTTCATTTTAAGTCGTTTCTTCGTTGCCGTCTTGCCGAGCTTGCGGCAGGGCTGTAAGATTCGAAAAGCAAAAACGTGTGATTGGAGTGATTCGTTAAGCGATCGCGAAAGGCGAACGATCCACGATCGGGAAACGCGATGAGGCGAGAGAAGCGGTAAATGGACTCCGCCGGAAAACCCCTACTGCAAAGGGAGTGTGCGGTATGAAACGATTGGTTTCGCTGGAAATAAAGTTATACATCAAATTCGAGATAAAGTAATTACAAGTTGACGTCTGCCGGGTTGAAATAATTTCACTGACTGCGAGTCTCGTAAGCTGATTGACGCATCGCTAAACGATCCGAACGAAGCGTGCTCTACAGCTGTTAATCCGAATGGCAGCAGGGTTATTGCTACATTCTCCCTTAACTTCGCACCGCTCCATCTTGATCAGTAATCCTTGCTTAATATGCACTTTGTTAAAAACTTTTCCGAGCAAACTACGCCAGCAACTGTCGCGTAACGAAGTTATGCTGGCAAGGTACGAGTTACATTTGAGCAAACACTGCGTGCTGGCAAAACAGAGAAGCAACGGATAAAAAGTTCACTATTCAAACTTGTTCGTTCGAATCCAATTGAAATCTTCTGTATATCTTTTGAACTAAAACTGCCAGCCCAGTAGAGCTAGCGCCTTATCGAAAGTCCAGTAAAGTAAAAAGAGTTACACAGACCCCTCTCCTCCCAAACAAAAAAAAACTTACCGCGCCACGAACGAAATTGGATCCAGTTGTCCAAGAGCGGAAGTGTCGTCAGGTTGTCGTCACTCGTCGGTGACCGGCTGGTTTGCAACAGTTTGGCGAAGTTGCTGAATTCTCGCCGAAGCTGCTCGATGGAAAAGTTTTCAGGTGCAACCACCAAAATCTTGCCGGTGGTAGTGTTGCGGCCGTCGACACGGTGCAGATCGCTCCCGGTGTGCTGATTGTTCGACAAGCCGGCCTGATGCGAAGCGAAAACCGCAGAACTCTCGTGGAAAACGTGTGTCGCGGGAGCCGAAATGGAAGTAGTCGCGTAGGTGATGGTGGCAATGTTGTGGCTGCTGTCGGTGTCAAAGTTTCGAACTAGGATGCTGCTAGTGGTAGTGCTAGTGATAGGACGTGGAAGGACGTGACCATCGATAGTGGCGAGATCAATGAACAAATTGAGGAAAAACACCGCACAGATCAGCAGTCTTTGGCCAAGGTTGCACATGCGGTAGGAATGTGGCTTCATGTGGATAACCATTGGTTTGCTCTCATCGGATACAGCACACTTCCTCTATGCTGGTCCTGACCGGAGCCCAGTGTACACCTCGGAAGCGGATGCAGTGAATTTCATAATCGTCGTATGCCTGTTCCCACTCGCCACAGCTTTGATATGTTTGGCTCCGCTGGTCCGATCGCGGTGAGGTTGAATTAGCTTGCTTGTACCATAATAATCTAGGGTAATGTCGGCAGTGGCCGGACAGAACACCCAGCCGTCGACGTCTTAATATTGCATTATTTAATTAGCGCTACAATGAACGGCTCATTAAGATGCTTCCAGCATTGCTTCTCTCGTTCGCTCGAAAGTTGTCCACTGGAGTTACATTTACAAGCATCGCTTTTGCAGCCGCTGGCACATCGCGAAAACTATCCTAGCTGAAAAAAATGAATAAAAATGTGTTTGTGAGAGAAGTTGGTTTATAACAAAATAAGGTTTTTCAATGTATAGATGATGTCCACACGATCAGAAGTGAACTGTTTAAATGATTTTTTTATGTGTACACGTGGCTTTGCAAGAAGAACTTTTAAGTTTTCAAATGATATCACTTTGATATTTTTTCTGAAATGATCTTATTTATGGTATATAGTTTTTGAAAATATATCATCCAAAATTTGCTAAACTTGAATATTTTTCATTAGTTCCAGAATTAGTTGTTGGCTACTTATATATTTTTTAATACAGATAACATTAAACAACCTCTGGGAAAATTATATTTTAGTAAATAGATATTAAACTATATATGATTGTTGATATTTTTTTCTAATGATAGTTTCAAATAGAATTGTAATCACCCTTGTTTAACCAATAAATACATTTTCCTATCAAATCATTTTAAATCATACCACATAATCAAGACGATGCTTGAATAGATTGAGCAAACATTTATTCATAAATATTGCTGATTAAGCTTTAATAAAGTGATTTTCTCTCTTTTCATCTGTTGAGTTCCATCTAATTTACATTTACCCAATTTATCTCCACCAAGGCATAAGTCCAACAAACCATGCCATGAAAGCCATGCAAGTACAGCACCGAAAACGATTATGGATGGAAATTGGGAATTTATCAACCATACCAGATCCGTCCATGGTAGAGTCGAACGCGTCTCGTGCCACCGACCGACGTCAGGTCAGGTGCGAGTGATTTATTTTTAGCATTATGCGAAACGAGGAGCTTGCCATATTTTGCGCACCATTATGCTGAAAATTCAATCAACGGCTGCAGTCCGGATGTCTGTTGATGTATGAAATGGTATAAGAATGGAGGAATCAACAATTCGTTCACGTCGATAATCAGTCGACAAGAACCGCGCAGACATCTTATTGTTAGGGAAAGGAACGGAAAACGCAAGAAGCCAAATATATGCACCATGTTTTGACAGCTTAAACGTATGTTTAATACATTATTTTTATAATATTTCAAGTATTAACTTCACATGCCAAGATTCGACCATATTTATCCTCCATTAAAAAAATAATGAATTCTTACATACCAAAATGAAATATTTCACATTGCCATGATGCAGTTGTTTAAAAAGTAGTATTTTTTTATTAAATATATTAAAATTCCTATAATAACTCATAACAGAGTGCCACGGCGGTGTATAATACAGTATATCACTTAAAAACTGAAATTTAGAGCAAAATGCTGCCTCTTGGTGTTTTTCCCATTAAAACACAAAATACCACCTAGAGCGATCGTGATGAAATTTCTACCGGCGGGAGGTTTTCCTTCCTTGTACTTAAAACCGATATGGTTAAAGTGTTCCCACTGACAAGCCTAGCAATGGAAAGCTTTACTCGACTTTGGTGCACTTAAGTAAAAATGCTTTACCAGTCGCTCGACTCCAGGATCTACGGCAACCTTCCACCAAAGATGTCGCAGTACAGCGCTAGCGTGAAAAGAGGGTAGAGGAAATCCGTACCGATCAAATGTTGAAATAATTACTTTTCTCAAAAGTACTTTCAAAGGACTTTTAATTAATTCCACGACAGGGAATCGTACGATATGGGAACACAGGTTTGCCACATCCTCCGAGACGGCTGAGAAACCGTTCCGTAAAGCAGGGCATTCACAAGCCCTCCGCACAAGGTGCTCTCGGGAGAATCCTTACGACGTTTAACCTTCGAAGTGAAGGTCCGCCCGAAGCGCACCGGCGGAAGAAGGACGCACCGGGCGTACCGGTGTATGAATAAAATACTGCACGGTGAAGGCAAAAAAGAAACTTGAATCGTTATGTGTCACGAGTTGTTGCCTTTGGGGGTTGCCACGGCTCTTGACGCCGATCGGGACCACTCCGGTCCGGGACCGTTCGTTTGGCGTCGGTGAAGGATAATATCTTTCGTCAACCAACTTCCGCCATCCCGGGCGTGTGAAAAGCGAGGTAAAGGGTGAACGGAAGGGGAAAGGAGGGAACATTCATAACCGATTGCATAGGACCTCGAGTGCTCGTGAATGCAGGAGACACATAAGCTTCCGACAAGGCGGGATAGGATGCCAGCTGGGTTACGTAAAAATAAATGCATATGTAATGAAGCGCATAATCGCTACTCCCCTGCGCTGCCTGCGCTTTCCGTGTGCACTCGCACACACTACGCGTTCCGGTTTCGCCGAGCCTCTAGTGGCACAGAATTGATGGTCATGTTCAGGGTCAATCGGAAAGAATGGTGGTGGTAGAAATGAGTCCATTCGCGCAGCTCAACCACAACCGCCGAGCACCGGCGTCGATGATGATGTAGGCGATGCTGCGAATAAGGTGTATGATTGCAGCCAGCTTATGACTACAGAACGGGGACAGAGCTGCATCGCTGGGATTGGATTACGTGAGTGTGCGAGCGAGAAGATGCATCTAAGCCGGAAAAACTGTGTAACCTTTCTTCCGCCCAACATGAATTCACTTAGCAGAGTCTTGAAACTAAAGCCTTAGGTTTCCAGGAATCTAGAAAGTGTCGATGGCTTGGTGGGAGCTCTCTGCACCCTTCTGCATTTGCAGCCGTTGCGTCATGGTGTTCAGCAGTGAATGCGACCACAGCTAACGGGCGAAAGTAGCCACTTTCGCAAGGGGCGATGGAAACTGTAGCAATGAGATGTACGCTGCATGCGGTGTCCTTAGCTTTGAGATGCTTTCAATTGCATTGTGGCGCAGTTTATGTCGCTTCACTCCACCGTGCACAATCCTATTAATATTAATAAGCAGTTGATCAAAGCCTAATGCCACTGCAAGGTAAGCATTCCTGGCGAAAAGAGCTTTACTTGAATCTTGAGGGAATTATGTCACTCTGGGTCGGAAACCTGGAGATCGCACAAGCCAAATATCCATCGTGCTCGCCTGTACACTATTACTCCGGGAACATCGCCGGAGGACCTTCGCTGACAGAGCACGTTCGCTATTCGTTACTTGGCAGTAATTGCCTGATGATGGAAGATGCTGCACCGGAAGAGCATCGAGCAAAAGGATTAAGGATACTTTTTTCTCTGCACTGAAAAGCGACGTAATTGCGTGGAAGCCGATTTGTGAGCAATATTTGATGAAAGTCTGTTCTAAAAGAAAAAATGTCGATATAAAAATTTCGAAAACGACGATGTAATTTAATCAAAAACTAATTCACCTCAAGTATGATGTAACGTATATAAAATAGCATTTTTGCTGCATTAAATTTAAGAAAATGGTATAAAATCCAATAGTAAAAAGAAATACAACAATTTTCTAACTATGACAATCTGAAACAATTTTATTTGCTAGTATAGCAATTGGAAAATTAATATGTGCCAATAAAACGTTGTATATGCCAAGTGGCAGACGAATAAAAAAATATTTAAAAAATAAAAAAGCAAAATTAACCGATTGTTTTCTATGACAACGAAACATACAATACTTCATAGAAGCGTTAGAAATATGATGTTGAAACGCCAACCGCAATTTTACCGTTACTTTATTTACAGAAAAGAACATTATGAAATTAAAATAGTAAAAGTAAAACAATAAAGTTTTCCCATTATTTAATACAAAACGAGTATTAGAATTTATTTATCTCTCTTGAGATAAATGGTGAAACACAGAATTCAGTCACAATACACCAGTCCATACACAATATTCAGGTGTTTTGCACCTATCAATCGCTGAATCGATGGTTAAGGTAATTTTTGTTTTAATTCACGTATAAATTTATTCAACGATCAGTTTTATACATACCGCCGCTATACCTGGTGGTACTATTTTTTATATGCAACTTTAATATAATCCATACATTTTAAAACAGAAAACATTCTGAGAATATTTTCACTAGTCATAGATGATGTTGGTATTGCGACGGATTCTTATATAAATGTTAAATTAAACCAATGTTCATACTCCAGTAAATGCTAGTTTAAAATATTGAACTTTACTCACATTGTGTGTCTTATATTACACAAAATGTTCCAATTATTATTTGGGACAAATCTAATTTCTTGTGGTACATAATTAATCATAATTTCTTGTAAACTTCAACAACATTACACACGAAAATAAATTTACCTCTAAACAATACTACGTAAAGTTATATTGTTTATAACATATATTATTAATAACTTGAAAAAGCTCTCTTTTGCCCGAATACTAATATGTGAGAGTGATTTAAAGAAATCATTGCAAATAAAAATTATACAGCACTAACTAGAAAATATGAATCGTCATAATGTATATGATGATCCGTACACAATAACGAATCGCTACCTTCATCCAACACAAACAATCAGAAGTTATACTATATGACTGATAATAGCTATGGGCTGAACTACGTGCAAAAGAAAACACAATAAATTATCATGTAAACATTTCTGACACATTCGAACGATTAACACACTGATTAAAAAAGTTGTATATAATATATGCTCGTGTGATCACTGTTTTTATTACATTACGCACCTTAGATGCCAGTGGGTACGCGTTTCATTCTCGTATCTGCGCCGCGAAAAGTGCAAATTTCCTACACTCACTGCAACTAACTGCGAATGCACGATATTTGCCCGGACTGTGCAGAATTTATTGCTCCCATCGAACCGTACGATGAGCGTACGTGCGAGTGTTGGCTGAATTTTGCAATAAAACTCGCAATAAATATAAACATGACGTTTTAAGCGATTTTTTTTCATCCACTAATGTTCGTGGCGCAAAGGTTTCGTGTGGGAATGCTCCTCTTTTAGGAACCATCCACTTCCTTCCGCATCGGTTGCTGTTGATTGTGTAGGTGTTTGTGTTTATATACATAGCCTAACGCACTATTCCGTTGCATTTAAATACATATGCAACCACCAAATAGCGGTACAGTTGATCTAATGAGGGCATTAAAATTGTTCATGTTACCCTTTCACAGGGTGGAAATTTAATTTGCTCAGTTCTCTAAAACACCACATGTCTATCGGTAGTTTTCAACCATTCACTTTTTACGATGATTCAACTCGGCAGCGACAAAGCAAACATCGGTTCCTATAACAGTGACCGACACTATTCGGTGAGGTTTAATTGTTTACTCGTCAACACCAGCCGGCACTAAAAGCAAGAACGGTTGTTAATTGGTGATACTTCAAGTGCATACACACTGGTTTGAGTTTTCATAGCTCAATTAAATCTTATGGGATATTAAAAACGTTTTTTCTTGTATTGCCTGCAATTTGATGCAATGCAATGCAATGCTAATGCAAATTCATAAACAAGGATTTTGTGATGGAAAACATGCACAAAAGATCTAAGTATTTCGTTTTTTAAATCTTTAAAACCATATTTCATATTAGCCTACTGTGAAGTTCAATCAACTTTTATTTATGTTAAATACAAATAATTCTGGTATTCTAAGTGGTGTAACGACCTGCGCAGGCGAATTTCTCGTGCTAGTTTACATTTTATTGTCATAAATGCTCTACATCTTATTTATTATCTGGAAAATAACTTAAATGCTTCTTCCTGCAAATTGAATGCTTAAATTTGAATAAATTATTTATATTATAGCGTCCTAGTCTACTTAACATTCCTTCCTACCTTAACTGGATATATTGTTACATCAATCATAATACAGGGTTTCGAGTCTATAAGGAAGCAATGCAATCAGTAGAGAGAATGTGTCAACCGGTTAAGAGAATGGTGCAGCCATGTAGTGGCTGTAACATTCTCTTAACCGGTTGACACATTTTTTCTACTGATTGCATTGTTCCCTTATATGACTCGAAACCCTGTAGGTGTTGATTTAGGAAAAGGAAGGAGTTTAGGAAAAACACATATATTTTGCTTCATGATGATTTTGAAGAGATTTTGAGTCAGAATAAATTAAAATAATTGTTTAAAACTTTGTGGATGGCAGAAAAATCATTCGAAAAAATCATTACGATAAACTGGAAAGAAAATATCATGACTAGAAAACAAATAAGAAGAGACTGTTATAGTAATCCAAATAAGAATAAAAAATTGTTATTAATTTTGTATCCCAATGTTTTAACTAGACAAATCTTCCCAATGAAAATTATTTGCAATCGAAGCTATAATATGAATGGGTTATCAGGATTGCGTTGTCTTGTTTGGTTGATTGATTTAACTTTTCTATAATTCCGTTTGAGCAACAAAACTTCCTCTTTTAGCTTGGCGTTTCACATTTAGTTGTGTCGATTATAACGCGAATTTTAAGTTGGATTTTCCTACTGTACATCATGTACGAGTTGAAATAGTAATAGACTTTTTTTGAGTTCAAAGAAAATTTGAAAGAAACAAAGAAAATAAATTAAATAACGAAGAAACTCACATTTATCAAATTGTGTGTACACTACAACACACAATTTGATAAATGTGTCAACAGTGTTCGGCAATAGTAAAACTTAAATACAGCAACATAAATTATGACATTTTTCCATCAATTTTTACATGCGTTCTCGTTTTTATCGTGTAAATGTGATTTTAAAGAAAGATATACCAATATGATGGCATTGAAATTACAAAGCATTGAAATAATTTGTCTTCCATAAAAAGTCCATTTTACATATTTTGAAAAGCTGGTTGATCATTTTTTTAAATCTGCCAACACTGCTACTCATAGCAGGCCGAAGGTAGATACGAAATCATTGAAGAAATTTTTAAATATTTCATACAATATCCTGCCGAAATCTGGTACACTCACCCTAAATCAAAAATAAACACCATAGTCTGCAAAACATCACCAACTCTATTTAATTATGGCATGTTTTAGAAGAAAAAAATTGTTGAAATATCTGTACTATCATCGAAAACAGTACACTTCAGCGATGCGTCCGGAAAAAAACATAGAACCTAACCGCTTTTGCGGCCAACGCCGATGGTATTGAAATTTAACCCTTCGACGAGTCGCAACCGCAACCGGTTATTCGTACAGTTTTCGTGTGATGTCGTCGTATGTGTGTGTGTGAGTTTGTGGGACGATTCCACAAACTCGTGAAACGGAAGCGTCATGTTGTAAGCGTTCATTGATAAAGCAAGGGTTAGAAATAGAAGAAGACTCAGAAGGGGTATGAATGAAAAAAAAAACAGCGAAATAACAAGAACGGCGCGACGCGCTAAATGAACAAGCGAGACGACAGCTCGCGAGGAGTAAATGAGCTGATCGACAACAACCAAACGACAGCGAGTCAAATGACTCCGAGGGAATCTGTCATGATGGCACGCCTGTCATGTTTATGCGGTTAGCTTGTTAAAGTGGTGCAACGAACAAAGTTTACCCAAGTTTGCCTCCCGGAGTCCCGGAGTCGAAACCACAGCCGCACCGACGGCACCAATCAAGATTCGAAGATGCTCAAGTCGGACGCACTTAATGAACACGGTTCAACACTAGCATCCCACTCATCATCATCGAGTCCCCGCGCCGAGCGACGAATTGGAGGATAGCAACATGGACGCTAACCGGAAGCCGGAATGAATTGGCAAAAGCGGGCGAACAGGCTACCCGGTGGAACACGTTCGCCGAACGAAGCACAACGGGAGATACTTCTTCTGTTTGTCTTCTGGTGGCCGTGCTGACTTGCTTTTCTAATTGCTCGTCCGGCGAATTATAGCACCACGGCACAGATCTCGCTTTCAAGTGCACAAGCACTCGACGTGTCGACACTTCAGCGAACAGCGTCGTTCCTTTCCCTGCCCTTCAGCACGTCGTACGGTTTGGTCACAAACAACCGGCTCACCAGAGCAGGTTGAGCGAATATTTTTAAATTTTGACCACATTGCGGGTGTACCATATGTGTGAACACGGGTTGCGTGCGGGAGTTGTTGGGCTCGCACATCATCATCATCATCATCGGCCCATCGACGCGCATTCACAACAATCGATGCCCGGTAAACAGATGACGTCAGGTTTGCAAAACGCCGCTGCATACGTCAAAATTGCCCGTTTGGCACGAGTGGTAAATTTGAGCGGAAAAAGTCGACGATCGGACGCAGCGGGTCCGCGAACGCCCGCTCCCCATTCGGTTCGACATTTCACTATCGGTTGGTTAAAAATAAATACCCTCACGATCGGGCGAGTTATTGCACCTGCTCGCTTGGCCGGTCAATCATGCCGTCGAATGCCATTTTCGATTTTCCTCGCGTTCGACGGAAGCCCTGTTATCGATCGGTTCGAATCGGATGCAATATCTTGATCCGGTCGTGAAACGCTCAACGGATGTTAGGGCGGGCATGTTTTGTCTCTCGATGTTACGAAATTACGTCCACCGACACCTTCACACCACGGGTGTGCGTCCCTGGCAGCTAGAAAAAATGACAAACTTTACGCCACACGAATCTTGGCATCATGCCATTGGCTGTACCGTAATCTGACACCAAGATTAAAACCACCGAGTTGAAGCGACGGACCACACCGCAAAACTTGCGACCGCATGATCGTGAGCGAAACCGAAAGCGTATAAAATATAACACCTGTACCTGTGCGGGCGCGCACTCGACGGATCAGATTGGCATCGTTCCAAGACGAAAATGCGATCGCCTGTGCTCTCATGTTCAGCTCATGCCCTGCACGCTGCGATGGGAACGAGTAACAAGCCGCGACGGAAATGAGTTAAAAGCAGCTATGGCAAGGTTCTGTTTTTGTTATTATTCGTAATTTATTCACACCCGGTTACTGCAGAGAAGTAGCAATTGACCGGAACGAGTTTCAGATAGTTTATGGATTGCAAGATCCTTTGTGCAAAAAAGAGTTTATTTACAAAACTAGTTGAAAGGTGCCACATATCTGGCACACAAATAGTTACATAGGATTTTTTTTATTATTCTGCAACTCTTTACTAGAGAACACGGTTCAAACCATGTTGGTACTATCCTGCGGGCAGTTGTTAAGGTTTGCATGAATTTGGACCTACGATACTTGGATAGGAATTATTCAAATTGTTTTATTCTTTACGAGTTACATAATTTTATATAAGTATTTCCTGATTTGTTTAATCATGAAATAGGCACCCAAAAAAGTAATGGGACTGGCACTGGTTCCGTAATCCTATCTGAATAATATACGCTTAGCGAGTAGTGACTGACCAGTTATGTTAAAATAAAATGATTGAATAAGCCAGAAACGAGTGACGTATGCACGCGTAGGTTGGTTCGCACAATAGGCAGAAGTAACTAAATTCGATACTACAATAAAAAGCGAAATAAACACGTAATATAGTAATGATGAAATAATATTTAAAACATGGACAATAATCCTAGTAATCCTTAATACTGACCAAGATATTAAGGTTGCTTATCAAGCATAATGCGCCAAAGCCAAAAAATTATCAAAGAAAATAAAACTAATTACGTACTACATGTTTGCTGCTAACAATGCACCAATTTCGCCATTGTGTTGCGCTACACTACTCTGCTCTACTGTCTACTGTACTTTCAATTGTACTTAAATCAATTGATAGCAAACCCTCGTCTAAGGAACTCCCCGACTACCGTGACAACAGTAACAGTGTGTCCCACACAAGGAACGGACAAAGGAACTTCCTCTAAAGAATTACGAAACCTTTTTACATCCACCCTGAGAGGAAGCGAAAAATACTCTCTGCAACGTTGTGACTCACGCTTAGCGTTACGCAAACTTATGGACAACATGGCATGGTCGGAACTAACAATTACATAAAGTTGTGCGCCAGTGGATGGTGCCAACCCTGTGGGATCGTCTAATTTAATGGCTCGTTTCATTCTTCCGTTCCCGTTTCGCCGCGACCGATCTTCTAATGCGTCGGGGTTTCCTTTTTTTTGTGCTAGGTTTAAAGATCAGCATTAAAATCCGGTCACCACTATTGAACAGCTTCCGCACTCGTGCGGAACGTAACCCGGAGGAAAGAACATCTCAACATTTATGAGTCCATAAAATTTATCAATGCTGACTGGAAAAGTTCAAACATTGACCGACAGCAGCGCGCGATCGTGACCTGTTCGAACTGTACGTTCCATCCCTCGCCTTCGCCCACGGCACCCTTGAAAGCGGTTAGGGAAAACACACACCGTCCCGCAGGCGAATTGCTTAAAAATAGCGCCAGACATGTTTTCCGAACCGAGATTGCCCCCAACACGTACGGGGGGGAAAATTTTCTGTTTATGTTGCGCTCGCTCTAGCTTCTTCCGTTCCGGTAGCTTGACTTTTTAGAGTTTAAATCTACAGTACAAAAACACACCGAATAATCTAAGCCAGCAAAGCGGCAAGCAGTGGAGAGCAGAATGCGTTGGAGCGAGCACGGCAGCACGGGGTTGGCGCTGTTGAGTCCGATGTAAACAATACACCCGCTGCCGTCCCGAAGACGATGGGTAGTCGAAAGCCCTTGGGCACGGCGAGTAGATAGAAAAGCGAGTGGGCAGGCAGAAACCGGGCAGTTAGCAAGGTAAAGTAATGTGTGTGTTTGTGCGTACGCGTGCGCGCGTTTGTATGTGTGTGTCTGTGTGTGTGTCTGGCCGAGCTCCAGGGAGATTGTGCCCGGTGTAGTACATTATTTTCCTTTGTTTTGACAGCTTGAAAATTTATAATGCTTGCGCTCCGGGATGAACCGAACTATGTGGCCCAGTGCAACGTTCAAGCGCAACAGGTGAGAAAATGAAAGGTCTGACCCCATCGGCACGGGCAAAGGCGAAAACCTTATCGCTTCGCGCTGGTCATTTTTATTTCAGTGATGAAACCAACGCTCAGCAAACCTCAGTCGGAACGCGGCGTTTGCCAGTGTACGCCGGCGAGGTATTGGGCAGGGGAAAAAAATAATAGCACATCACAGCGGCAACCGAAGCGGCCACAGCAAAAAATAACATATTGACGCCAACGCCATAACCATGTCCATGTTGATAGAGTTCGAAAATGAAAATGTTCGGTTGAAAGTGATGCCCCAACCAACGGTGTGCTGATTGACAGGCGGCGATGCGTTGTGCTGAAATGTGAGACAGTTTAATGTGCCGCTTAAATTTGTTACACAAACACTAATCGCTAATCTATCAATCAGGGACAGAAAGAGCTAGAGCCTACCGCATTAAGTTTGCTTTATGTTAGAATACTTTCGGCCTTTCCATCGACGGTTTTAAGCCATCTTTTTGAAATGTTGATATACATAAAATTCCGTTAAACTATTATTTTCAAACTATCAACTAGACAATTTAAAATATTGAAAATAATAGCAATACCAAAGAAATATGTAAACAATTCAAGGAAACCATACATCACAAAATAACAATGATAAAATGTAATTATGAAAAAATATATGCAAAATAAGAAGTGGAATAATAAAACGCATTTTGGATTCAACACATTAGTACAAAAGTGTACAGATAAATTTCGTTATTTAAACCTCAATTATGACGACCTATACCAAAGTGCCAGAAGATTAATCTCAGTACGTCGTATTTAGAGCAATAACATTCTTCTGATTTCTTCTTTTTCTCATAAGAAATGAGAAATGTATAATATTATTTTGAAAATGTTTTTGAAGTGTACCTCAAAATGTTTAAACACATTTCCTACACATTCAATAAACATACCATCTCTCAATATCGAAATATAATTGTAAAACCTAATGTTATAAATTTATATATGTATATTTTTGGATTTACTACAATGAAATATAATATCATACATCGATATTTCTTTAATACTTCATTTATTCTCCTAGAAACGTTATTTAAACAAAGTTAGGTTACTTGCTGTAATTAAAGTTTATTTTAACGAAAAAGGTTTATACCTGTCGTGGAATAGGTATGCTGCCAGCTGCCAATGAGAAAAAATAAAATCTTTTGATTGGTTTGATATATTTATAAATAAATTCTTAATCAGACCATTATGTATATTATATGATTCCTTTCTTTTCAAACAATGATTTTTTAACTGAATTTTATTACATCAAAAGTTCGTACTACTTCAAAAATATTCATAAAGCTAAAGTGCTGCTGTCAAAATTGGATTCTCATCGCTTCAGTTTCAAAAATGTGAGATTTTTATTGTTTGACATCAAACCTTGGCATAAACTGAGATTAAACTATCTAGTAATTTGTTATTTTCATAACTACGAATCCTGCTATGTATATTTGCTATAAAAGTGGCTTTATTAAAAAGCAGTCAACACAAATCATTTGACAAGTGAAGTGAATGTAGATAAGCCAATAGTGTGTAAAAAATTGTTATGAAATTTCGAAGTCTTAAGAACAAAGATCATCCTAGGATAGCAAACCGCTAAGATGAAAAATTGCAGGATCAGGATCAAGACAGATTGATGAAGAGGATCAAACAATTGAGCAATAGAAAGATGATTAAGTTAACAATATAAAGTTAATTGAAAACAGAACACAGAATTTGTATGTAAGATGGTAGATATAAGTTTAATTCGCTAACTTAGAAAGATGTGTCATCCTCACCAACAAACTTAAAATAGACAATGATAAGAATTTATGTTCATTTAATAACAATAATCATGGAACAGTACCAATCATCAACTATTAATTTAGAAGAAAATTATTTATGTAAGAAATATTAGTATCATATTATTGATCGTAGCAAATTGATTTTCATGAGATAATTCACATTATTTGCTTTGTTCGATAGTAAAAACCTCATGCACAGAAATCAATCTCGCTCAATGTTTTGAAAGCACCAGGCGGCTCCACCATGCGTACCTACACAATCGCTCGCTTTCCTTTACAGCGCTGGAAACAAATTTACCCAACGATCAAAATGTCACCTATCTCGTGTCATAAACATAACCGTCCGTCCAACGTTTCACTCACTTTTTTCACCCTAGTGCGAAGTATTCATCTTTTATCAACCTCTAATGAATATCATCATTTGCCAGTTAATTACCGTCTAGTTAAGTCATCTCCGCTGCTTCAAAGGTTCATCGTATCCAGCGACACACACGAGCGTCGCCTCCGTTGACGCGAGAGGTTAGAGGATGATACCGGCGAGACGTGGTGAGAAAATCATCGATGAAAACCATGACCATAAATCATGGCCGTGAAAATGGTAGGCAAAAGGCGCAGCAGGCTGCGTCAGCTGATCCGAAAAAGCGTACACGATCCGTAAGGAGAAAAAAAAGGAAACACAACAGTTGTCGACTAGATAAATTGCTCCCATTTCATCGGACCTGTGCCATCGATCATCGTTTCGTGCCCCTGCACTAGCGCTAGTGGCCGATCAGGGGGGACCAAATGTTCTGCACCGTCTGGTTGTGGGTCGCGCAATGTGAGACAAGGCCGCACGCGAACGCCTCCCTTTGGGGCCATGAGCCAACGTGCCTGGCAGGGATGGTTGGTCGATGATGACAGCGTGCTGTGTGCGATGGTCGGAAAGCAAACGAACGCGGGTGACAAGGTGAAGGTCGCGAAGCAGCCCGAGGCGAAGAGCAACGCGTACCAGCTTGTCCTGTACAAAGGCTAAGGAAATCGCGAAACGATTACCCACGAAATCTCAATTTCGCTTTGGCATCAGGCCGTGGCGTGGTTTGACAGCGTATAAAAATCCCCTTGCCAACCCAATCCACCCGTCCACCCGCCTGTAAGCAAACAGCTCTGTGGTAAAGTTTCCCTGTAGGGTTGGTGGAATGTGCCAAGCGGTCGGAATAACACCATCGTTTCGATGCGGCGGCATTTAGACAGCTTCGCATCGGTTTGGATAGGAAGAACCATTGGGGTAAGCCAGTCCGAGGTGCGGTGGTTGGAGGCGAGCTGCATTTAATTATTTCTCATAACAACCAGCCGTGGCGCGCTTGGTTCGCGGTGGCAGTCGGATGTCTTGCGGTGTGTGCCGCTTTTATTATGCTGTCATGTATTTGGCAGCCAACAAATACTCGCACCGTCCACACAAACACAACGAAACTGAGTGGTTCGGTGGGGTCTGTGAGGATGAGCGATCGGTTTGTTTAAATAGCGAGAATCAATTCAAAAATAAATACCATTTCCGATTTCGATTTCGTTTGGCAATTTGTTGGGAATGAGAGTGACGACCACCGGCGCACAAAGAGCGGTGAATAAGAGATAAAATAATAAGCATTTTTCCATGGCAAACTAGGTCGTTTGAAAAAAAAAGATTAACTGATCATGCTATGAAGCATAGCTGGGGTGAAGAGAAATAAATGAAACTGAATCGGTGAGTGATTGGAAAATATGTTTGAATAAAAAATCGATATATTTTTTTCAGGCAAAGCAAACCAAACGATTTTTTTTATTATTTAAATTTGATTTAGGATTAAGCGTTATAATTTTGTTTTTGATAGTGAGTAAAAATAATAACATTCACGGCATTAAGACTTTATTTTTGACAACTAATGAATGTGATACTACAAATTACTACATCCAAATTTTTACAATTTTTTCAAACTGTTTTAATCCATAATACAGTGAGTCATTTACTTCATTTTTTAAGCATTCTAGCAAAGCTTCTTAAATTTGCAAGCATAATATATTAAAAACACGCAATAGCCACACATAAGGTATGTCAAAGAAGATGATTAAATCAAGTTAGTCAGATGATTCAGTAAAATCAAATTAAAATAATTTAGATATAATAAAATAAAATAAAGTTTTTGTATTAAAAATTAAGCTTTGAAATTTGTAGGAAATTTATGAGAATCAATTTTGAGAAGCTATTGCGGGACAAGCAACTTACCAAACATCCAAAACAGTGATACCACACTAGAGACTTTCAGATTAGAGTAAGAAATGTTTCAAACTGTTGCTTCTGGAGCTAAGAAGGTTCCTGGAACCGTTTGCTTCGCACAGCTGCACTCCCCTGCACCCTAAACGGATGAGCGCGTTTTCGAGGTGATCCGATTTGTCACGAGCCAGCCGAGGGAGTACCGAAACCGAATCCCGGACGCATTACACGGTTCGTATGTTTCTGCTTCATTGGTTTGCCCGACAAATAAGCAGTAGTTTTGGGGATAGAAAGATGCCCAGGGTCTAGGCAGATGTTTCACAAGAACCACCGCCACCACCACCACCATTATGGCACCGTCTTCCTGTAACGCTCCCAGAGCTTGACCCCAAAACGAGGTCCGGTTGTACGGAAGACTGATGTACACAAACACCCATACATACACAATACAGAACCCTGGCGAGAGTAGGCAGCAGCTGTTCAGTGCCGACGGTACCGACGTCGTCGATATTTTCCATTCCATCAAACATGGGATGATCCACAACTGGTCCCGAGCCTGGTAAGGAAAGGAGTTGTTCCGGAGCCCTTTCCCCCAGCGGCAGTTCGGGCCTTCCGTTGCCATTGACAAAACCTGGGGAACTAGGGCCGAAACACAAAGTTTTTCCTTCCCGCATCTTTGCTGCTGTCCCTATCTCGCTCACAACCGGTCGGCTTTCCGATTGAACGACTACGTGTTGGCGTTGGCGGGATTGTACCATGGAAATTGTGTCACTTTAAGTGTTTTTGCTTCCCTTGCTTTTCATTCGTTCGCACACAAACATGGCTCATATCCGTCGTGGCACAAACACGACGGTACACTCGCACACCCACCAACAAACACCTACACACGCTTCGTTATGCCTCCAGCAGCCTCATCCTTTCCTCTGGTTGGCAAGGGGATGAATCGCAGTAGTCGCAAACTATAAGGCGTACTGTTTTTAGCTCACGAAACCATTGCTGCTCCGCAGTCGGAGCCTGTGAGGCGATAGAGTAAATGGTTCCTTCACGAAAAAAAAACGATGAAACGATGCTACGAAGGATGGATGCTGCCGCTGGTCGGAACAGTGAAAACGAGCAAATGAATGAGAGGAAGGTGGTAAACCGTTTTTCTGAACCGTACAACCACTTAAGAGGCGACTGGCAGCGCTTGGTCAGAGATGAAACACACAGCAGCAGCGCAGCAGAAGCAACACTAGTATTTTGCCGCTCGGAAATGGACAATGTTTATTCGGTGCTGCCGCAATTCGAACGGTCCCCGTTTTGGGAGCAGAAAGATCCGATGACGGCATGGGGGCAGGATGGTTTGGTGGGAACCGGGCCACACGGCCAGAATAGCCACTGCTATCAAACGCGGGTGGCGTTTGGATGTAGCGCCGTCGAGCGCTTTGCCCGATTGACCCTTTTCACTTTGCCCCCCTCCCCCTCCCTTCCCTCTCCCTCCCCCGGTCAGGAGAACAGGAGAAGTATGGGAAACTCCCCGACAGGCTCCGCAACGCTCCCGGTCCCGGGGGCAATATTCGCTTCGTACGTCGTTCGTTAAGCTAAGTGAACATAATAAACGGAACGTAACATAAACATACAACCGCCGGGTGTACGTGCCCCTGCCAGGGCGCGCATCTTGCCGATGAACTGGTAAACATGTAAGCCAACACCCTGGCATTAAACGCCCGACGCACTCACATAACGCCACGCGGGGAGGCGTGAAACAATAACGCACGGGTAAATAATACAATAAGTCGTGTGGTGCTGCTGCTGCCAGCCAGCTTCGGAGGCAAAGAAATGAATCAAGTCGATTGCCGACAGGCTTCACGTTCGTGACTGTGGTCCATCCCGATTTCTCGCACCGACATACCTGCAGGTGGCGCTAAGACGGCGCTTGGTTCTGCGCTGCGCCGATAAAACTCCCGGGGAATGGATTGAGCTAAAGCCTGGCGACGACCCTCCTGTTATATAGTTTCTCCTGTTTCACCTTCCAGGTCGTAGCGGACACGTAGCTAAGCAACCGGGTTGCTGTGTATTACTAGCTCCAACGCTATCCTAGATGCAACACCTTTAAATAGCACAGATCATCACGGGCACGTGAAATTGAACTAATGCAATTACGGGCAGAGCGCTTTTGTATACACTTTTCAAATGCGCTGAATGTAGCACAACAGATTGCACCCGAACTCGCACACACAATCACTTGCACTCACACTGTCAGAAGCAGAGTGCAGCACTGTATTCCCAGCAGCAGACTCCCGTGAGCCTTGTGGTCCAGCGCTGGAACCAACTGTTGGCGAAAGTAGCCAACCAGCCAGCCGACTGCGAGCTCTCTGATAGGGTAATTCAATTAAACATCACTCTGCTCAAAATCCACCCTCCTTGTAGCACTGGCTGTGGAAGCTGCCCCTTCGGTAGCTCGGCAAATCAAGGGAGAAAACTCCGGAAGCAACTGTGAGAAGGATGCCAAGCCACCTTACCAGCCGGGAACACAAACCAGTCGCACGCCACACATACACGCTGCACTCACTAGCACTGGCAACGATGGTGTGAGGGATTACAAGCAACAACAACAGGCAGGACCAGCACCAGCAGTCAGGACTTTCGCAGGACGCGCACGACGCTGGACGATATCCCGGCCTGTCCGTATCGCACGAGCTGCTCATCGAAACTGATGTACGTCGGATTCTCCAGCGCTGTTGGATCGCGCGCTACACAGCCACCGTGAACGGCGGGCAAGGATAACGAAGCGCTACGCTCGGATGTTCTCCCGCGCGTCGAGATGCTCTCGGACGCTCTCGCAGGACATCGCTTATCTTGTGGCCTTTTGAATGGTTTGAATTGCTCTCAAACCTCGCGACGGTACGTTCGATTGATAATGCTTTCAAGTTCGCTCGTCGTCGGAGTGTCTTATTGTGGTGTTGCGCTTCCCCTTCCTGGTTGCGGGAGGCTTCTCTTTTTACAAACGACGATGACGTTCACTATCCTTCCGGGGCTCTCTGTTTGGGAAAATTGGTCTCTCTCCCAAACAGAGCCACTGTTTTGAAGGCTCGCCGAGTCTGCCGTTTTCTCCGTACCGGGTACGGTCGAAGGCCTTTAGGGGCCGTTGCATTCGCTCGTGTTTATCCTGATAAGATGCAGCTTTGATCAAAGAGCGATAAGGAAGTTGGAAGAAGCACCACAGTGTGTGCTAAAATATTTATTTACCGACTTATTGATGTTGACTAACATTTTTATTTATTCATTGCCATATCAAGTTTTGCTACATCAATTCAACATTAACATACATTTCATTACATTGAATAAATCATTCACCATGAAAATATAATATTACATTTTAAAAACAATCAAATATGTTGAAGTAATGTTTAAATAAACATTAAAGCAAACGCTTAAATTACGTAAATTATTGTAAAAACGTCAAATTTGCTGGGATTGATTAATATTTATCAGATTTAAATTTGGTACGTCACATAGTCCATGCATAACAATGTATCCATAGTTTAAAAATAATTGATCAGTTAAGAATGTTCCTTCACTAAATAAACCACGATAGCAATACATTCATGCTAAAAGTAAACTTGTTAAATCATGTTGTAATTCCTGAATGTTTGAAGCATATTAGCTCTTCCAGTAAAAAAATAATAGTCAGGAGAAGTTACATTTTTATTTTGAGTGTGGCATTTGCAACGGCGATGATATTTTAATGTTATACTGAAATTCAATTATATAAAATTTCATAAATCCATAAAATGTTAAATTTTTTTAGCGCTGACTGTTAATTCACAGTAAGCAAAAGCTTAGCATCCTCATTTTATGGTTTCGTCCTGAGCTTTTTATGGGATACATGAAAAGCTTCATAATCAAAGCTTCGTTGAGTAACTTTTCATTAATTCCGATGTCCCGACGAGTTATATGTTGAAAAATATCAATGTGTGGAAAACATTGCTAGCGTAAACTTTTTTATTTTAAAATTATTAAACTTAAACTTAATAACGCAACTTCAACTACTTCGAAATCATCCGTTGCATTAAAACGCTCAACCTGAATTTTAGCTTTGGTTCAGGTGAAACCCATTGAAATGTTATACAAATTACAAAAGTATTCAAATTATTTTGCTGATATTTTAAATTTTAATAGTGTTTACGGTCATCCCATCTCAATATAAATGACAACATTAAAACGTAACATCCAAAGATAAAAATAGTAATAAACCATAGCTTGAGGAGCACTCTGCTAGTACATTGATTTTTCCACTGGTTTATACACACCATGATCGAAACTAAATTCTTACCATAATGGCATATCTGACCGTTTTTTGCTTAGCACCACAGGATATGACTAAGATTTTGAAGAATATGTTTGTGACTGTGTTAAAACAGTCTGTATCTTTTGTTTCTAATGAATTCGGTAGGTCATTTTCTTCACGAGCATCAAGAATTTTGTTCCTCGTTACGGCGACGTAACATATTTTGATGATGTAACAACCACTTTGTGTGTTTCGATACAATGCCGTTTACCATCCCACGAGTAGGGCTTCCCTCTTAATGCTAACGATAAGGCATCGCCAGAGGCATCAACAAAGGTAAATCAGCCTCTCATCTATCAACCAAGCGGATGCAGAATGTTGAACACGTTAAACGGAAGGTTAAATGGAAGGTGTTTCATTTCTCACTTTTTTGCCATTGATTTGCCAGATGTTGCACAGCGTGAACGTTTCGGTAAACGGTTTGTTTAAGTTCGTACGGAATGTACACCTTTCAGCCCTGGTGCCACAATCCTACAAAGAAGATTAGCCACAAAACCACACATACACACACATGCACACCACGCAAAACTTGCTGAACAATGTTTCACGTATTTCTCTTCCTTTTTTGCTATTGTAAATACAAAATATATCCTCCAGCTCCTGCTTACTACAGCGTCAGATCCTTCCGATGGGTTCAAACCAAACAATCGTGTGACTTTCACCCTGAGAACATGTGCTCGGCGAGCGAGATGGTAAAACATTCACTGCAGTGAAGCTTTCGCTCTAGGACTACGAGTTTTAGGGCTTCGGTTTCCGTTCCCCCGGAAGGGATCGTGAGGGAAAACTTTGCTTGTTCAATGGGCCAATTTACCAGACGATGAATGGTCAGCGCAGGCAGGATCCATTAGTACCTTTGGTTTCTCCCACTGCCAAGTTTATCAACCGCGGCTGAGGAAACATGTGACAAGAAATGCTGCGAACGTACAGTAGCGTGCACCCATTTCCCGGCTCAATGCCGTTGTTCGGTGGAAAAATCGGTGCTGAACTTGGCGCGAAGAGGGAGGCGGAAAAATCTGATGGCGTATTTGTTTGTTTGTTTACTTGTTTGCTGGTTAAAGGAAAAATATTATTGACTTTGAAGCGAGGGGACTATACACTCGAAGGAGAGTTGCTCGTCTTTGAGGTAACGGCTGTGACGGTCCGTTACGTTCCATTACGTTTTTGGTTTGCAATTTGCCTTGGATGTTTGTAAATAATTTTTACGACAATGTTATGTTATTCGGAGCAGTTTTTCTGAACCACGTGCTCCAGTTGCTTTAAAATGCATAACTGTTCTGCTTACTACATCAGAGAGAAATCTCATTAATGTTGTTGGTGAGCTAAAGTGCCAGTTTTTATAAGCTGTTCGAGTTTTGTAAACCCAGCCAGTGCAGTACAGATTTCAGTAGAAAAAAGTTATTTTATCAAATACTTCTTCTTTTTCTTCTCTTTGGCGTAATGACCAGGGTTATGACTGGTATTTAACCAGCTTCCTTGTAATTCGCTTCCTTGTGTAAATTTTCTTTAATTTCTAATATTAAAATGAAATATTTTTAAAGCTTGTTAACCAAATTTTTGCATTAATTTAAAGAAATAAACCTTTTTATTACTGGAAAACAGTTATTCATCAGTCTATACTTTAAAAAATGAGGTTTAGGTTTTCATCAGTTGAAAGTTAAGTTAACTAGACAAAAAACTTTTTTCAATTGAACTGACTTGGATGTCAGTATATAATTCTATAACAAAAATGTGGAACAACAAAACAAACGCATTACAATGAAGATGATGTGACCAGATGGTGCAGCTTGAAACTCCTACACAACAGACATCAAAATCCAAACTGTACCGATCCATCTCAGCTAGGAGTTACTCACCAGCAATAATGGTATACAATTGGAAAACTACGTTTCTTTGCAATGCTCTGTGATCAACCGTTATTTTGTGTGTCTCAAACACAAGTAAAATCAAATTTAAAAGCTCTTTTACTTCTTCAAACGGATATCGGACTAAATTGAGGTAAAGATAATGTACTCAAATAAAAGAAAGACAAGAGCAGCTTGAATTTTTGTTTTTTTTTTTACTTCGTTAGTTATGCAACACTGTGAAGTTCTTTTTCGCACTTTCGAAAAACAATTGTTTGGTGAGGACAGGACGAAAGTAAAGATCGGAATATCTTGAGACACAAGCAGCCTTTGAAAACGCTGCATTTAGCAATGCTTTCGATTACATTCTCAGCAATAACATGCATTTCATCCAAACGCAATCATTGCGCAAAGGAAGGAAAATCGAAATTCATAAACATCCCCAAAAGAGCGTAAATAAATAGGTATTAAGCTTACATGAAAGCAACATGCGGTGACAAGGTGAGCAGTAAAATAAGAAAAACATAGGGAAGGAGTGATGTCAACTACCTATAGCAGCAGGTAAGGAAGATGATAAATTATTCATCATGCTCTCGCGAACGAGTTGCTCAGGGCCTATACGTTTCTGCGGTACCTAAACATTTGCTTCATCGACAACATGTTTGCCTACTTAATGCTGTTTTTTCTTCAACCCTATGAAAGCGCTTGCAAAGCATGGAAAATTATTCAAACTTTCACGAACCATGCACCCAGCCATACATTATCGACAGCCATCCGAGGTGTTCTACTTGTCAAACGCGAGTTAGTCAACAGTTAACGACAGACGGCGTTGAGGACGTTTTGATATGCCTTGAGGAGAAGATGCTACAAACTTCGCGGCGGTGAAAATACATCCGTGGTAAGACTCGCGTTTCAGACATGGAGGTCATAAAATTATTTCTTTGGACTTACTTTATCTTAATCATAAGTTTTAAAATAATATTGGTAAGCTTTGTTTGCATCCACAATCGAATTTTTTCGGCAATTTTTAAAAACTACATCCATGAAATATTATAACTGCAATAACAAACTCTCGTGCGATAATGAAATATATTTAAAAACAATAACTCAGTTTATTATTAAATAGATCTATCAATTTAACACACCAAATATATGCTAACTTATTCAATTGGCTTCGACTAAACCACATTTTATTGCTATGACCATGTAGTTATGCCATTGCAAAGGCGACCTTCACTAAAGTGCACGCTCATTTGCACCATGCCGCAAAACTAACGGTGGGACTAGCAGCATCAGCTGATGGTAAAGCCTGCCCTAAACGGCAGCATAACGAGGAAAATCATATGTACGGGCACAGGCTGCTTCGATGCGGAAGCGGGTAGATTGATGTTGATGGTTGCAGAGCTCCCGTCCCGTTTTTGTGTCACGAAAATGTCAAGCCAGAGGAACGGCTGTGCTATGCACATATCCACCAGCATATTGCGGTTTTGTGTGTAGACACCTGGATTGTGGGTTATGGTAAAAATGGGAATTTAATGAGTTTCATGAATTTATTACCTGCTCTACTTTCGATTTAGTGACACACACCATCGATGTTGAGCAACAAGCACTCTGACACTTTGGCCGTCGTTTTACTATTACCATCGCTTGCGGTGGGTGTGTATGTACATGCAAAAAAAGGAATAAAGAGTGAATGAGCAATGAAAAATCCGCCCCCGCTGTTTGTGGGTTAAGCTGCAGATTTCTGCAATTCGCCGCATGACCTAAAACCTTTGAGTATTTTTCAGTCTTCTATTTTGCACACGGACTGGGCAGTGCATGATGAGAATATCAATAACATTCTTATTTTAGTTTTGTTTTATTTGGTGCATTGATGTTTTGAGCAGTGTTGAATGTATCATAAATAAACCTGTAACTTAATTCAAAAGAAATAATGTAACATTTATCCTTTTCTCAACGATAGCCGTTTTGGTTCGATTATTCACATTCAAATCATATGCATCTCAATCGTAGATGATGAGTGCTGCGATCTCATACGTTCGGAGTAACTCACGACCACTCACAGCGTCTTGCATATCTGAGTGCAAATTTTAAACATAAATTAATTTATTTTATTTTTTTGCCAATGCCAACGCAACTTTTTCGAATGATTTTTTTAACAATAATATGAAATAGGTATATTTCAAAACAAATACATTTTAAATATCTTTAAAACAAAAGACCTGCTGAACATGCAGTACCTGCCTCACAACCGTTTAAAAATAATCTAACTGCCAATTCCAATCCAAAAATATTCCAATCTTTCCCTTAAGAAAAAGAAAAAAGGAATGAAATTAAAATCGTGAAATATCAATCAAAATCAAAATCAATTGAAACAGGACATATGAAAATGTCACACAATGGCTCACTCTTGTTCTCAGAGTTGTATTTTGTTTTACCACTTGGTTTTATTGACAGCGTTATAACACGTTTTGCTGGTTACAGAGAATATTCACATACGTTTAGGACATTAAACCCCATCCGATGTCGGGTGTACCACGAACCCTTAGTATGAATCTTTTTTCGTTAGTCGTAATGAAGTATCCAGCATTTGCATGTTGATCGGTACGTCAGCATAAGATCGATGCTGTCGCTAAGGCTGACGACTGCTGACGGTTATAATTATTTATGACCTGCTCCGTGCGAATGGGACACGCGAACATGAACGGATGGTTAGAAGTGCTACGTTCAGCACTTCATTAAAAGCAAACTTGTCCCTGATCCTTGCTCGTTTGACGACATAACGTCCGATCCGAGCGTGGGTACCATCAAGCATTACGACGAACAATTTATATACAGGAGTGGGGACAAGATTTTTTTTTTTTTTGGAACCGTATACTGTGTTTATGTCCTGCCTACTGCTGGTAAAACTGCCGAACATTCCGAAATTGACGAGCGTCCATCACCATTGTGCGAAAGTGTCGTATGAGACTGGTGCTTGTTTTGGGTGTGCAAGTAAATCGAAGTTTTGCCAGAACGAAACTGGCACCGAGAAACGCAACTATTATCTCAGCGAACCTTTCGCAGTTGGCCAACTAATGGATTTGATCATTTCCCGAAGCGAGATCATTTAGATTGCCATCATTACGAACTACGGTGGCGAATTTTCATGGCACACACTATTCCAGGGAGGTTTGGACTTTCGATTGGTCGCAATCAACACTTGCACCAGACTGCGTTAGAATAAATGATACTAGACCCAATAAAACGTTCGTTAAAACGGCACAAGAATTATATCCGCAATGGTCGACTTTTCGCACGTGTATTGGTCGCACGTGTATTTTACGCTGGACAAAAGGTTCTACGAACCAAAAAAAAACTACAGCTAAAGCCGGTCGTTTACATAACGTTAACGAACGAACAACGTGCTTTCCCTGGTGGAAGAAATAAACAAACAGGGTACACGAATCATATCATGTGAATTTTCTGTTGCGAAGCTATTGCCCAAATGTTTCGATTCCGATGATTCCGATTCCGTGTTCGATATCTGATCAATAACATCTGCAACCCTTTTGCGAAAGGTTTTGCACCCAAAAAACGAGCATTGTATGTTGATACCCTTCACACTGGACATGCAATTAAATATGGACACAATTATGACAGCAATCTGATTCACTTGGGTAATGGACCTGTTGAAAGGATGATTAAAATTTGGCTTTGTGAAGCTCGTATAATTTGTGCTTGGAAACTTGTTTTTTTACCTAAGCAATCAGGTAATGTATTATAATATAATATATTTTTGACGAAAAATGTCACACCCATGTTGTTCCAATGTTACAGTGAACCTCAACGTTCGAGTTCACGGTCATGGTCTCAGTGAAACGCTTAATCATGGATGGGTGAATCCTACCCAACGAGCCGGAAGTGCGGAAAACAACCTACCAACAATCATCGCAACTGGACTCGTACTAATGGACTGGTTGGAGGGATTCGTCGTAACTCGATAATACCATCCCTGCCCCACGGCTCGGCGTGTTTCACGTTCCCTTCGATATCGATAACGCCCGATAACCCCGAGTGGTTCTTAACAGAACGCTCGACCATAGCCATAGCTCCAATTTCCGGACCCCGTACGATCTTCCCGACATAACAATGTTACGCCGACGCCATCTGGTTAAAGTGCGTTAAGTAAAACTTTTCTCCATCATCCCCTCGCATTTAGATGTGCGTAATGGAACGTAGGAAGCCCCGGGCAAACAAACCCTCTGGCCATTTTAACTAAATTTGCTTCATCCTGACGGTGTAAGCTTTGTAGCGAGATTTCGGGACGGTTAAATGAACTACCACCGAGATGCTTCATATAATTGGCAATAGCGATATTTCGAGGGCTGGTCCGATAAAGTGGCGCCCACTAAAGACATTACTTATTTTTGCCCGCCCCAACTTCCAGACGGCTTGTCTCGGTCCGCGTGCGAATGCAATCGATTTATCTGATTTAATCAAGTGATGCGATCGAATAGTGCAGAAATGTGCTGAGGCAGCAATCGGTACAGTGGCACTGGACCCAAGTTTCTGTTCTACCGTTTCCCAGTTCGTTCGTTTCCTCTTCGGTATGGTTGAGCCGTTATTAAAATCCGTTTTGCAGACAACCACCAAATAGAGAAAAAGATAATTTAAAAAAAAACTGGCATGGAAACCTCCAAACGATGGCTTCCCGTTAAAACGGACCTAGTAAGGGGGAGATGATGGTGGTAAAGAACCACCAACATCTATTTATGCCTCGAGGCAACCGGTGCCGCGATGTGCCGGCACGACGATGATCATCCTATCAAATTAAAGTGTCCGCATACCGGCACAGCATAATTTTCTGTTTATCGAGTCATTTCGTTGTGTCACAGGTTCCGAGCCGTCCGAGCTTTGCGGATATAGTTGTTTTCGCTTCCTCTGGGCTCTGGCTTCCTGGAGCTCAGTCACTGGACACGTTCCACTCAGGCAGACACGATGTCCAGCGCAAAGTTCTGCCGGGAGGATGTCCTAAGCGTGGAGAAAATGAAAAAAAAAAATGCTACACTCCGTAGCAGTCGTGGCACGAATGGTGTGAGTACATCAACGTCAAATGAAGTTAGGAAACGAAGGAAATATGAATGGAAAGGTAAACAAGTAGCTAAAAGAAGCAGCGACACTTTTAGGACAAAATACGTTGATTATTACGGCAGTCACCCACAGGGTCGGAGCCATCGCTGGTAATCAACAGCCGGAGGAAGCATTCCCGAACCCGGGAGGTTTAGGTAGAAATGCAAACGGAACGAAAAAACAAACGCTGTGTGGGAACCATTTTGTATCCGTTTTCTCGCTTCCCGCTTTTCCGGGTTTCCCGGTTACAGAAATATTTCTTTTTCACCCATTTCCATTACAATTTTCCGCTCACCCTCGTGACCAACACAAGCACACGACTTGTGAATCGTTTTCCCAAAGCGCTTTCGGCTCAGAGCGTTGATATCCGTTGCGGATGACGAAAATTGAGTTACATCTTCATTTTCTATCTATTAGAAAACTGAGGCTCTTGTGGTTTGTTTCAACTTTCCTGCCCATCGCTGGTATCGGTTCAAACGATGGTATCGTTCGTGTGGAAGACGACCATCGAGATGGTGGTGGCGATGATGAAGCTGCCGGTGGTAAAAGTTGAGAGTTAAGTGGTAGAGGAAATTTATACATAAATGAACCTGCACTTTGTCGGAAGATTTTTTGTTTTCAAATCATATAGCATTTGCGAAGACTGGCAAGCACAATAAAATCTGTCAGGAAAACGTTAAAATAACAATACTTATCCATATTTTTGCTGTGTCTCAGCTGGATTTAGATTTTTTTTATTTTATTTTTTTTTTTAAAGAAGGGTCCTCGAAATTTAAGAATCATGAATGAAAACAAAAAGCTATGGGTATCTTTTTGCATGTTATTTTTACTCATTTACGGAATGCAATATAGGAGCTGAACAACCTAACACAGCCGGACCATTGTTTCAAACTAACGAAGCATAATCAAAGTTAAATTACTTTTTTCCCTACCATTTAAGCGGCTCATTCGTGACTTACAAACGCGTACGTATGGCGGGCAGGTTGCTTGTAAAATTCTTCAATGATAAACCATTTGCTACGTTTCGGGTCCGTGCGTGAGGAACCCGACAGTATAAAAAAAATAATAGATTAAATTATGCTGCCACATTGGCTACCTGAAAGTGACGCACGTGATAAATATTGTTTTAAGTCCCACGGGGTTTATGTTTTGTTTCTTACTTTACCATTTAAGATTTAGATTCTCTTTGTACTGATCCGTTCGTCTCATGGTATTCTGTAGTATAAAGCGTGAGACATTGTAGCAATATTGTTTCAACATAAAATAAATGAAATTCTTTCAACAATATGCATTCTTTTCATCTTTAAATTGAAATTATGGGGTCACGAAGTTGTCCAAATTTTCTTATGCTATAAATCAGTCTTGAACACGTTTCAATCGACCGCCGGTTGTCCATCGAAGGAGCAGCCAAGCAATGCAACATGAGCTATCTTATCACAAAACCAGAACCACTCCTAAAACACGGTGTGTTTAGGGCGCAGGAGATTAATCGGCTACGGGCATCAACTTTAATGGATTGAAACTCTCTTCACACTGCGACCACAATGCAGGAAAGATAAACCCCGAGCTCTGTGGCACACTAATATCAATCTAAACTGCCTCGTACACTCATTCAACCGGTCATCCGAGCCCTGAAACACCTACATCACAGAAGGATGCCCTTCTTGTTTGGGCTCCTTCAATTTCGCCATCACGCAGCATGAACGAGCGATGGCTGTAAATTGATGCATATGATTTATAGGATTATGTGTCAAGCAGACTGTTGACTTCCATCACGCATATATTTGTTCGCAAAACATCAGTCCGCAGCTACTCATGCCGATAGTTGCATGCAAAGGTTCCTGGGAATCTCCAACTTCGCACAATTCATCCATAACCACCCCGTTACCCTTCCTAGCCTGCCATGCGGAGCGGAATAATAAAAATAAATAAACAAAGTGCAAGAGGTTTCCCTACCGTCTGTCTCCAAGCCCCGTTTGGCAGGATAAGCTGGTCAGGATATGTCTATGGGGGTCGTTCCTTAATCGGCTTGCTCCCCTTCGTCGCACCTCCCTCGGTCAGTTGTGCATGTATCAACGGCAACACTTTGCCTGGCCGGAAAGCTTATTACCGCTTCACGTCCATACTCAGCTGCCCATGTTTCCGTTTCCTTCATCAATCATCGTCTAGTAAAGTCGGACGAAAGCGTACCGAATCCATCTTGTCTCGATGAGTGAGAACATCCCCGAGCTTTTGCTTCGCTCCCGTCGCTCTCGTAAAGTCTGCATACCTAGCAGAGAATCGATCTTTCGGCCCGGTTGTGGTTATGACAGGCACGACAGGTCCCCATTCTTGCTCAGGGCGTCGTCCCTCTCACCCCAAAGTCTGCTGGCCTGGTAGCGTAGTGGACGAACACGTCACACAGGATTTGAGGCCGTCTACCGTACCATCGCACTAGACCCAATCCTGCTTGGAAAGCCGGGGCTGGCTTTTCATAAGCACAATCCACATAGATTATGGCAATCATTTAATGGAACGTTATTACGACACCTCGCCGTATGGCTCCTGCCAGAGAAAGCTAATCCGCCGGGCACACTTCGGAGACTCTCAACGATAAGATGACAGCGGCACCCTATTACAGCACGCTGTTAGTATAAAAAGTTTCCATTACTATAAAAAATCGCCATTTAGCTATTAAAAAATGACTTTCAAATCGATCCGTTCTTATGAACATTTTAACTTTTTTTTTCTCGTTGAACATTTTATTATGAACCATTTTTTGTGTAAAGAACGAAGCAGTGAAAAAGTATGACTTAGTGTAATCAAATATTTGTCTATTATTTATTATTGTTAAGCCCTGCCAAAAAGTGAGAAAAACTTTTGTACTTTCCTTCAGACTGGTCTTTGTGGCTGCAACATGAAGCACATCGTTTATAGTGGTGTCGGAAAGGAAATCATATCGCCACACCTAACCTGTCACCGGCAGTTTTTACTATTACCGTTTCCAAAGTGTTGCAAAATAGATTTCACCTCATCCATGAATGTGGTTTTCTCGGCCAGAACCTGTAAAGCGCATTTGCTACACGTTGAGTTGGTGGTTATGATACCAAAAGCTTTCTCGTGTAAAATACACCCTCAGACCACTTCAATTGGGCCTAGGTCTTACGAGTACCGCATCGTCTACCGTTGCTGCTCGTACAGTGGTGAATGTGGAATGAAATCCAATTAAAGCTACTTCCCTTTGGTAGGAGCTACATTTCATGGAGCAGTTTACTAACCGGGTCAAAACCAAATACGGAAGCTATAAATAATGTTTCCATGGCTTTGATCCTGCTGGCTTACGCATTTATACTGGTAGCTTTTAGCACCTGCTACTGTAAATAAATTGTATGAAACTATCATACCAGAACTATGTCTTCAAATTGAAGGCTGCCTCACAAATATAGTTCAGTGTTTTTTTTATAAATTACTTATTGTTACTTATGGTTAAAGTGTACCGAAAGGTGGAGGCCAATCTACTCGATTGTTATGTTTTTGGGTGAATTGATGAAAGGTTAGCAGCGAAATCGTTTTTTTTTTTATTTTTGTGAAACACATGAAGGAATTATTAAATAAAAGCTATCCAATTATTCTAAGATCAAGGATGCTTCCATGAAAAAGACCCAATTTACTCCCGAAAATTTCTCCCTTTACATCAAGTATTTTCTGATACAACAGGTATTTTCTTTATCATTTACACGAGGATATCCAGGAATAATTGTTATTAGGGTCCCTGCACACCTCTTCAAATCTGATCATACATTTATCAGGTATGTACCAATAACATCACACTCAAAATAATAACACTGATTGTGCAATATTATGTCCTTAACTAGTAATTCCTTTTGACCACTGCGATAGATAAGTATTGTTTTAATATCACCCGTGTAACAACTTGCATAAACATTTCAAATCCGATTACACCTAATCCAACACTTTAACCTAGCGTGCCATTAAATGACATCCTCTCTTGTGCAATGATTTGTTCTTTTGCTTCCAAACCATACCCATCTACGCCTTCCACTGTTGAAAAATCGATTTCAATATAATGAGCAGTGATTACCAATCACAAATTACCATTTTCAGCACGCGAGACAACCAATCGACGAGCTGTATAATTGTTTAGACACACAATTGATGAGGAAAGAATGATTAATCCTTTTGCGGCAAATTTGATACCGACGAGCAGCGACATGAACAAGCGTCTTGAACCATGCAAATCCGGTTGAACGAACGAACAGAAGGACTGCGTCGGTATAGGTTCTTGAAAAAAATTATTACAATTCGTACGGCAGCAAAAACAGCAAAATGTTCGCTATATTTCGTACTCGAAGAATGGACCTTTTTTCTCGTGCACTGACCACAAATACGTGGTTTCATGTGGTTTTTGTTGCGGATAACACCGCTTTCATACATGCGTGCAGACAAAAACGCCACCCTTAATGAACAAGTTAGTCGTGCAAACATATGGCTGGCAGCAGAAGGGAGCAAAAAATCACGGTTCTTTAATGTAGCCACCTGCTAGATTCTGCGAAGACTAGCGCAAAAGATTACCTTTGTTCAGAACTGTGGATTCAGGTTGTGCGTTCCCATAGAAACATTTTCACCGGATACTTTTGAAACTTCTTCACTCAAGGGGTTCTTTGAGCTTCCACAGGCTTTTGTCACTTTTTGTGAAACAAATAATGATTAACATACACAAAAATATTATCGGCTAAGTACATTGGATCGCTGTGGGTAGATTATAAACAATTGTTTAGTTTAAATGCCCTAAAACGCGTATCACCCCATCGCGAACGCGAAACGCGAACAAAATAACCATCAATGAATTGGCGATCAGATGTCTGTCTCGTAGAGCCAATGATCGCTTCTAGCGTGTTATTTGGTGCTCCGAAACAAATCGAATAATTAGCCCCAATGACGCCTCACCGAGGCTCGTCTTTAACCTTTCCTCTGCGTCTACCACGGTGGCTTTCAAGTTCAGGTACGCACGGGTTGTTTGCTTGTGTGTGATTTAGTTTCCTCTGTGTATGTGTGTGCAGTGTCTTTCGACGTTACACGCTCGAGAAGCAGCACCCTTGTGTTGGTTTCGCTCAACCGATCCAATCTTACATCTTGCGAGACATAAACTTTGCATTTTTTGCTGTGTTTTCGTAAACGTTTCCCACTCCCAAAAGCCACCACCATTCGTGCACTACACGCTTTTTCACTGGTGTTTGACTCTATTTTGAAAATTTTTTCTATAAGATACGCCACTCCATAGCCTGCCCCTTGCTTCTTCAGTTTAGTTAAGCCACAGAGCTGATTGATTGGTTCGACAGTCTTTTTGAGTGGTGGAGCGATTTTTTAAGCATTCAATCGTTCCCCGTAGATCCAAATGCTCTTCACCTTCACCTTCATACTTGCTTCAAGAATATGATTGCGTTTGGATCATAGACACTTACACACACACACAAAGCATAGGAAATTGATCAGGCCCAACTCCGATCCGGAATTGGCCTTCAATTTCGACTCGCAAGGTCTTTTCCCCGCGAAGGGTTTGGGTTTCACAATATCTTTGAATTGTTTCAAAATAGCCTCGTTCGTGCATTCGCGAGCGGAGAAACGGAGAAAATCCCCTTTTGGAATGCTCCAGGTAATCAAACCCGACGCAAAGCATTGTTGAAAGACGAGTTAACGACTTTTGTTCGAGGTGCACCAAGATTTTACTGTCACAAAGAACCGCTTGCTGAGGTGAACAACAAATCAAAGAAACGTAATATGTTGCCATTGCTGCTCCGCTCCCAAGAAAGTTGATCTGAGCGTCCTGAGAGTTGTCTTTTGTGACGGAAAATCCTTCAAACCGGGGGAACATGAAAAAGAGTGTGTACTTTCCGCATGGCCGCCCCGCACATCCAGGGAGTACACACGAATACGCCGCATCATGAAGCTGGAAGACGCTTACGGCTGGCCATACCCAGAATAGACCATCTGCTCGAGCGCTTGGCTACGATGGAAACTCTTTTGAACGAGAAACATCACAGAACAACGATAAGCCTGAGGGTTCGCACCGGTAGCAACCGTTAACTAACGAAGTTCGCGTAGGTGCTTATCAGACGCCTCGCCAAGAATACTGCGACTGCTTTATAATGGCAATCCCATTAAGCTGTGGCAATGGCAGAACGACCCAGATACCGGAACAACACGCAGCAAGGTGTAAAAAATTAACCACACGGCACAACAACACGCCACCGCAATCTGGGTAACCCGTAATGGTACCCGGATTTTCAAAGAATAAATCACAATCTGTCTCTTCTCAGCGATGATGGAGTGTGGATGAGGTTTCGTTTCATTTGATCTTTGGTGATTGCAAATAAAAAGCAGAAACTTGGCTGCCGTTCATTTGATAATATCTCTAAGATTGAAGTCTCGTGATTAAAGCGTATCAAAAATGTTTGGTTTCTTGTAAAAGCATACGTAATAACACAAACGAACCTCATCCACATTTTTAGGAACTATACGTTACTCTATACACTAGTGTAAATTTTAAGTGTGACCCTTGATTTAGTGACTAGTAGTGCAAACCAAATAGAATTGGTATCTAATCCATACTGCATTGTTTTCCTCTGAGAAGAAATGTGAAGACCGTACGAAAAATGTAATCGATAAATTAAACTAACGTCATATGGTATTCAGATAGACAAAGCTTTTACCAACTTATTTTGGTTTTTACCATTTAGATAATACACTTTTGAAACCATGGAAACCATGGTAGGAGTTTTTTTTTTCATTTATCAAGGTCATATAAATTGGAACTATAGGATGGATATAATGGATGGATAGTTCAGTTAAAAATATAATAATGAATAGTTATATAAATAATTATAATAATAAAAATACTTCTACATTTGTCGTTCTTTGTTTTAAAAGTGAAAAAGTTACCAGAATTCAAAAATATTTAACAACATTTTACCATTTTTATGTTTTTTAAATACTTACATTTTATTAGTTCCAAAGTTTCTATTGTTAAACGGCGAAGTTTTCCTGCTCGATTATTTGAAATTTCGTATGAATCATTACATTTTGCATTACCTTTCGGTTGGGCGTATTGAAGCGGTTTCTGAAAGTAAGCAATCACATTACCACTTGAAATGCTTGCAACGCTGATTCTTTGACATGCAAATAAATGGCGCTTCAACCCGTCAGCAGCTTTCGTCAAATCAATCGTTCTGGATACATCGTGAGTTTTAGGAAGCGAGGTGAAAATGGCAAACACCATGAGCGTTCTTCCAACTTTCACTAAACTTCCATTATCCTTCTTCCTGGCCGTTGTGGGTCGGTTTTATAATTTAATCTTCTTCTTTGCGAATTAACATTCTTTGCGAAGCTGGCGTCTGAAAGCTGCATGCGACGAGCGATGCTTTCCCCAAGACCTGGATAAGCTTCACTCCGCACACGGCCACCCAAGGACGTGCGGGGAGCGCAACGTGGTGGGATGCTTTGGGTTAAGGAAACGGCACGTTTGGAAGATTTGCGCCCTCGGACGAGCACATAAATCAAATGCCAACAATGGCATCCGGTGCGGGTAGCTGGGAGGTTTGGTTGACCATTTGTGGATTTGGATAAACGATTCAGTTCCACTCGCTCGAGTTCATGTGGTTTCGTAGCGCTACTGCCCGTGGCCGAGTTGGTAAGCGCTCTGTCGAAGGCATTAGGGATGGTTTAATTGAATTTCCGGAACGTTCCGATTCCCTGCGCAATGAAACGGAAACCCCGAGGCGAGAAAACGCCATTCCATCGCCAATCAACTACTATTTCGTTCGAACGAACCCAAACCTGCCAAAACTGCCAAAACCATCGATAACCATAAACATGCTGCTCAACTTTAGGCGCCGCTATACATTCCGCTATTTGTTTCGCTCGCCATTTTCACATAATGATTCACCGCGTGCCACGGCGTAACGAGGATATCATAACGGAAACTCCCCAGCCCGGACTGTTAAAAGGCTGTGTAGCGAGCATCCGCGACGCTCCGCTTCGTGGTAATGATTTGCTCGTTTGTTCTCGCCGTTTTGTAACAACAGCCCCAAGATCTCATTAAGCGACTACCAACTCGAAATAAGATATACCGAAAATAAAAATTGTAAACCAATACGATGCCAGCGGGCAAATAACAGGCTTGCAAATTTAACGAGCCAATATCGATTGAGAGGGTCGGCCCCGTTTGGCTGGGCGAAAATGGTTAAATTGAACCCAATAATGCAAAGCAGTGGACGATCGGGACGGTCAATAGTCCATACGAAACCCCGTTCCCATGTGCAGAACGTGTGTGGCTGTTAGATATATGCACCGTGTTATCAGTGATTGCGGTGGCTTGGACGAATCAGACGGTCCGTTTAATTGAGACAAATTGAAAAATGATTGAAGTGGGAGAACAAAATGAAGCAAGTGATTATAAGTATTCATTTATACAATTTCAATTATCGCTGTAAATTGTTTGGATTATCGCATTATAGCTTGCATGATTCCGTTGTTGCTCGAAAAAGAACATTTTTTAATTTCGAGCGGTCCGATAGCACAATACCACCAACCACCCTTCATCTTCTCCCTTCAATCTCCAGAGAGGGTCAATTCCTTGGCGAAAATTGACCATTCGTGACTACTGTATTGGTAAAAACAACACCATAAACTTCACATTGTTTGTAGCACATTCAAAATTTCATATAACTGATATGAAGGATACTCCATTTTACATAAAATGATACATGTTTTTAAGTAAAATTTAATATTTCATAAAAAAAAAGTTTATAGCTAAGAACATTATGATGGTATCATAAAATAGTAAAAATTATCTAAAAATATTCTCATCATACATTTTCTTTAAATATGTGATAGTAAAGTATAAACTTTGTCGTATACGATAGTAAATCTAAAGCAGTTTTGATTTATGTTCACATTTTTCAAATATTAACCAAGTTTCACAGAAATACATACAAAAATACCAAATCTGTTTTTATTCTAAGTCAGCAACGTTGCACTTTGTATCCAAAATCGAGTAAAAGTGATCGAGTAAAAGTATAATTAAATTCCGTCTTTGCGACATTCATTTTAATTACATTCTGTCGGTCAATTTACTATGTAACAATTTTGGCATAATGTAAACGGCAAATAAAAAAAACCTCACAATACTCACATGCTTTGTAAAATACCCGTGTATTTGAAACGTTATTTAAAACATAGGTAGATTTCATCATTGACTTTGTAAAACCTAACCAGGAAACCTTGTTCCGTTGCATTTCGGAAAATTATTTCAGTGTTCCATTCAACCTGCTGAAAACTGGTATGCTTCAGGTTACATTTGATTGAAAGTTTTGTAAAATATATGCAAGATTTTGCATTTCTCGTTCGGTTTTAAGAACCGAAGTAAAGAACCGAAGAAGAGAGAATGTGGTAAATCTTCGTTAAGTTGCAAAAAAATATATTTCACCGTTGCAATAAACCATTTGAAATTTTTTATTTTAACAGCACACACACAGCAGACGAGCAGCTCGAACACCATTTAAAGCAAGGTTCGTTGGCAAAGTTTCGCTTCCGTGTGGGACGTAGTTTGTACTCAATGAGGCGACGCCATCGCGAAACGGAGGTATTTTATCGCAATTAATCAACCCCGGACTGCCCGGGTGCCCTCCGGTGTCTAACATTCTTCCGCGGCGAACCTATCGCAGCGTCACGCGGTGCATTGCCATCTTCCTGCCATCCAATCTGTACCGATAATTTTTACCGGCTTCCTCCACTGGAACAAACAGTGTGCAGCGATCGAAATGAATAATCACATGTGCCACTGCAAATTACTGCGAGCGCCTTGCCCATCCGCTGCCGGGCGTTATGGATGCGATAAGATTAATAATAAAAAAAATCTGCCTTGCCTCAAACTGCAACGGATGCAGTCACGAGGGAGTTGGTTGGGGCGGAAAAGTTGCATGGAATGTGATCATTTTTTACAACGTGAATCCATCGCCTCGTGCATGTACGGCGACACTAGCAGTACGATAAAAGAGGCACCAACTAGTACACCATCACCTAGCTATATTTCTCCGTCGTTCGCTGATGGAAGATATAATGTGGCTTTAATCGATACCGTTCCGGTACACGATTGGAGGAGGAAGCAGAAATTATTACGGCCCCCGAAATGCGGCCACAAAAATAGTACCGTGTCGAAGGGCGATCGAACAACGGACCGGAATAGATTGCATCAGTTCGCAGCGAAGAAACAGCGCAGAAAGTGAGCGCCAGTGTAGAGAAATGGAATCCATTTTACACAAAAAGCCTCTAGAAGCATTTATCTTTGTCAGCTCGTAAGGCATACGGCACAGCACCGGCGTTTTTCGGCGCTCGCCTTACGCCACCAAACAGTTGGGATGGCTTCAACCGTAGTCGTAGCTTCAACCCTCTAGTTAAGGCCGGATGGACGGAATCATCCCTTGACCGGTCATCCCTCCGAGAAAAGCTACAAATCACGCGGCAGAAGCTTCGCTTCGTAAATTCAGGGCTAGAAAAACTAGAAACTGTCTCGCATATATCGTGCGGCATATAAACGTTCATATCGTGCGGGAAGTAATAAGCAACCAAAATTGATCCTGATTTAGGCAGGAACGAACCCTGACCCACCACCCTTCAATCCGATCGGAAAAAGATTTTCTCTTACCGCCGAGGCGGGGAGCAATCCCATCCCATTACCCCGCACCCCCTTACCACATTTTCAACCTGAGCGAATCGAAACAAAAGTAGCATCCTAACGAACCAATAAATCGCAGTTTAAACTTTTATTGCTCAGCCTTTGCACTCGCGCGCATCTGTTGTTTCCGTTCGATATACGTTCCGTGGCATGATATCGGATTTCTTTGCGGCAGGCAGGGGTATACCGTGTGTGGCCGATCGGTGAACCACTTCTCGTGCACGTATTTTGTTCTGCTTCCATCTGTTCCTAGCGCATCGATGCAGTAGAGCACGTCGCACCTTAGGTAGCTGGGAATGAGTTAAAACCTTGGGCAAGAAGATTAGCGTCATCTCTGCGCACGGTACCGTACGGAACTATCGTCTCGGTTCTCGGATGGGTAATTCACTTTCAACGAGAGACCGCAAACACCGCATTGTCGCATTGTGTGCTGGTTTCGTCCGGTGGGTGAATTCAATTTACCACCAGCTTCCGTTTGTTGATTTTTCCACTGGATGCGTACCGAATTGAGCTATTTTCAACGAGTTGGCCTCCGCTTTCGGCCTGATGAACCACCCCGGATGGGTTTATCTGCCAATCGTCCGTCGGCGTCCAAGGAAGCCATTCGATAACACTTCGTGCGAGCATTTTTTTTTATTCCTGATGAGCTAGAACCGGCACTTTCAGACGTTCCGGGTGACCATAACTAATGAAACAAGATGAAGTCTATCAACCAGATACGTGAGGTGTGTGGCCCAAAGGTGAAAGCGACTACAACTTCCGCAGTGCGCGAAGGGAGGCAAACAAATCCGAAACCGGCAATCAGTTCGAGTATGTTTACGATGCTGTTGACATCCCGCCTGCGCTACCACTTATGTACACTCGATTCTTTACATGTGTATGTGTTTGTGCGTATATAAGCAGTTGTACGAATATCTCACACTTGCGCTACGCCGGGTGAATCGCTACGCTGCGCCACGTGAGAAGTCATTAGAAGTCATTAATGAGCCAAGAAGCAAACTGAAGCATGATCGACGAGGCTGGTTATTTGGTCGAGTGTTGATGCCTTTTTTTTTGGTACACCAATGTGAGTGTGTGAGTTGGTGTTTGGGTTTTTTTTTGTGTGTTGCACGCCACATGATTTGCTTCCTATTATTGAATTTTTATTCACAACGATACTTATCGTTTGCAAGCAGCTGTACGTTGTTCGACCAAAGTCTTTGGACTTCGAAGAACATTCACATATTGACGTTTTGAGTCACGTTTTCAAAATAGAATCTTCAACAATAAATATACGAACACGGAATCAAAGCGTTCCTAACCGCGTTTCTCTGCATGAATCGTTGCTATACTATATGAAACTTTTGAGTTGAAAAAAAATCATCACAGACAACTTCAACTGCTTTGGGCGCTTTAGGTTTCAGCAGAAACATTTAACATAAAATAAAGTCAAATTGCCAGCAGTCAGTTTGGCTCCACGAGACCAAGTCTCACAGCGTTCAGTTTTGTGTCAGCTTTATGCCCAAGTTCTGCTTTCCCGAGAACTCATTTTTTCTTAGACAAATTATCATTGCCCGGCACCCGGACATGATGTGACATAATTTGATAGGCGGCAAACCGCTTAATTTGTGACCTAGACCATGCCAAAACTGTGCCGACCAAACATGCACAGCTACACCGCAAAGCTCCGCGGTGTCCACAATTTCTAGAATGATATTCGATACGGCAAACACTAGGAAATCGTTAATTGAACTTGCTCTTGCTCACTACTCAAGGGCTATCATTGGAAAAAGGCGTAGGCAACTAATGAAATGTAATTATGGAAATGGGAAAATAATAAAAATCTTCATTTTCTAGCATTTCTAAAAGAAGAAGATTCACTAAATGAAGAACCACAATTGCTGGAAAAGATTACCGTATTCAGACTTATATGGGTGGATAAACATGTTCAATTTAAATGGTTTCTAGTTTTTGGTAAACTTGTTTCTAGAAAAAATTCTTGAAATATTAAGAAAATAAAGGATAGTATATTAAAAACAAAACATTTTTTATGTTTCACCGCGACTGATTTCAAACTGCCGTTCGAACTTTTTTGTCCGCTCGATTGAGTGACCGTGAGTTACTAGACTAGAGATGGGCTACGTTTGTTTCAAAGCTATAACATCAGGTGGAAACATAACTACAGACTGTTTTGCCGAATAAATTATATCAAGCAGCCGTCGCCACGGGGCAAATAATATTCCATACCTTACTGTGGGCTCATTTTGCCGCAAATAAAGTATTTCTACTCGTACTACAATTTTCGATCAGCATTATATTACTTCATTTTCATATGTTTTTCATCGCGATTTCAAATACGAATGTTTTCATTTGAAAACTGAATCGTCTTTCAATTGACGAATTCGTATCGTGGGGTTGCACAAGACTCGCCCATCGCTAGCGCACGCAGACGTTTCGGCAACCGCAACGAGCGCACATGTGAGCGAACGAACTCATTTCGTCTGCTACCGCTGACAGGGCCGGACGCGTGCCGCGTAGAATTCAAGTGAAGCTCGCGAATGCTAAGGTCGAACCCGTAAAACGTGCAGTGTCAGCATCGCGTTTCACAAGATCAACTCCGCAGCGGCCCGGTGAACAGACCTTGTGCAGTTTGTAGTTTAAAACACACTCACACTCACACACACATACACGGAAGTGCTACCCAAAACCAGCTAGTTTCGGTTCGATGGTAAGCAAGAAATTGTTCGTCGACTTGTGTACCACGTGGTTCCCGGTTTGCAGCCATCTCCTTCATTAGAGTACTAGTCGTCATCGCCATCAGGATCCACCGCCATCCAATGCATCTGATGCACACGGTTCGTTAATACAGTTCTCGTCGCATCAGCAACATATATTTACCGTATTCCTCGAAGCGGTGGTTTTTGCTTGCGGCTTAGTGAATTTATCTTCCGTTGCACATGTGTGCTTGTGCTTCGTAGTAGGTGATTTTTTTGCGTGTGTATGTGGTCTACACTACCATTCAATTTCGCAACATTCTCAAAAGTGCAGCTCAAGCGTGATTCGTCAGAATCACCGCCGGCAAGTCAGTGAATCGGAATCTTTTCCTTTTATCCCCGCGCTGCTGGCGGTACTGGCCGGCGTCGGTGAAGAGGCAGCCCAAAGTGTGTCAGTTGGTACCGATCTCCGGCGAGTTTGTTGAAAAAAAGGTGAAGGTGAGCGGGTGTGTGTGTGTGTGTGGTTGTGTGCATGTGTGTCTTTGTACGGCTGTGTTTGAACGTGTGCATCGCATAAAGGTTGCAGCATACCGGAAGAAGATGAAATGCAGCATCACTCAGTGTCATTCCTATCGCGCCCCGGCCGCCGTTTTCCTGCTGCGTTTTCCGCTTGGGAATAGTCTGGTGCGGTATCGTGCTTAGAAATAAATTGTGCCACGTCGACCGTCGTGCATCCTTGCACGTTGCGATCATCGTTACCCGGCTCTGATCTGGTTACCTTGTGCTGGTTGGAGGGGGTGCAAATTGGTTTCTCAAATTCGCTGCTCGCCAGATCCTTCGAAAATATGGTTGAATCACAGTGCTCCCACCCACAATAACCGTGCCAAAACCAATCGTGTACTGGAAGTTTTGTTGGATCGTTGAAGGTTTGAGAAATGGTGTGTCGCCGCGTTATAGTGCAGGTGAAAAGCATGACGAAAGGATACTTGATGTAAATGTGTACTGTGCAAGTGGTTCCAGCATTCTGGTTACAGCATCCGCACTCCACCGTGATCCTGATAATCCTGTACTATAGTGATTAATGGTAAAAATAGCAACATACAATCACGAATAAGTTACCAAAGGGGGAGTTTTAAAAAACGAGCTCCTTCTTTCTAATATGCGATCGTTTTTAAGTGGAGAAGTACTGCAGATCCGGGGAGGAAACGTTCAACTTAATAACAGCAATCTAATTTAACACAAGTACATAACAGTGATTAAGTAAGGTACTTGTGCAAAATAAAGCAAATGTGCTTCGTCGTGTTTCCATGCTATTGATGTATATGTTGCGCCGCAGGTATATTGGCTCGTTAGCTGGGACAAAACACTTAATGGTACTCGAATCTGTAGCATTGCCGTTTTCTAGTTACACAACTGGTCAAACGTGCAAAGGAAACAGGTGTATTAGCGTCAACACCCACACCATTCACCCACAGTTCGGTTCGTTCCGTTCGTTCCGTTCGCAGCTTATCGCCGATCGTATCGGTGCCGCATACAGGGTTATGCGTACATTGCATCTGTACGATTGTGGATTCAGCTTGTTTCGATAGGCGGTTGCCCAACATGACGAATCCAAGTGACTCGATTAGCTCCAGCTGTCGGTCAGAGAGTTGATTGATGCAACCGAAACACGTATCTTTCTCGTTCTTATATTGCCGCGAGCAATATCAACGTGCTGTTCAGAAAGTTACTCTGCTTGCATACCGGCAGCACTGGAATGCATTTAAGCTAATTCTTATTTACCATACACTTTTTTTTAGCCAAAACGTTGAAAAGATCATGATGGTTTGCCACGGAATGTAAAGGAAAATTCGTGTATTTATGTAAAAGAGCTAATATTTTATAATTCTTTTTTGCTTATAAGATCATCAAAACAAGCTGGTTGATGCATGGATATACAAGCAGCTAGAGTATACTTATTATACTATCTAAAATCTCAAAACAACTTCCCCTAGTTAAAGTGAACGTTTCAGACAATTTAAAATAAATTTATACTTTTAATATTGCACTCTTTTTTATACTTTTGCGTTCAATAATAACATGGATTTATGGGCTACCCTGTGTACATGCTGCAGCAATCATCGAATCCAATATTGTGTAGCTTTCACGAACTATCACTGTTGCCCTTTTCGATTCGCATTCACTTTTGGCAGATGCGAAACCCTATTTTCTACGCAATTAACTCTGATTATTGCTGCCGATAATAGCCGACAATGATTTTTCTGTCGGCAAGCCAGCGTGCTGCCTTCGGATTGTTTCCTTTCGATTTCCATTCATGCTTTCGAGCACATCCTCCGACGCTCATACCCACATAAGCTTAAATCACAGTGAATCCGATCTTATCCCCTGCTCAATATACGTTTGCTGCCGCTTTCCAGCAGCTCAAACCGTGCCAACGTGCGTTTCTGTGTTGGTATGTGCCGTACCGAAAAAGGTCCAGCACCCCAAGAAAGCTTTTGAAGTGCGGGAGTAAAAGCAGTCCAAGGGATCAGAGGCCAGCGAAACACCGAAAGCGACCCTTCTCGGCTACATCGCAAATGAACCACTAAAACACTTCAACAAAGCCGGCACCCTTGCCATAACATTCTTCAAGAATTAATAAGATGTTCCTATTTCATCGCCCGACAAGCCTTACCTCGATCGACCGTTGTCGGCTAACAGGAATTGGCAGATTTTTAACGAAATAGCCATCACGCCTTCGCAAGGCGAGGTATTTTGTTATTGTTTAGTTTGGACAACATTTGGTTTGCTCCTCGTTTTACCCTACTGTAACAACAACAACAACAACAGCTCGGCGTTGCTTTCGTGTTGTAATATCCACCATTTTTGAGTGATCCACTGGCGCTGGATTACGTCGGATTTGGTCGGTGAAAAGGGACTCTTGCAATGCTGCACGCCACCTTTTGGTAAAACGACCCAACCGGTGTACAGCGTTCGATAAGATTGTAATCAAGAGACAAGGGTTCCGTAAAATTGGATACTGTCAGACAAGAATCATTACTTCATGTCTTAGCACAACTAATTCTTGATTGTTTGGTTTTAAACAACCAACAGTCAGCCAATGCCACAGTTTTGGTTTAACAAGGGTGTTATATCTGAAGTTTGTGTGCTCTATGTTAAACAAATATGGATTCTAGAAAGATAATTCAACATATACCTTAATCGATTAAATGAATTACGATCCAAAATATCCAGGAGAATGCTCCCTAGAACAGTCAATTATAATTTTAAACAATATATTGTTTCTTTATACATTACAGACATTACATACATTTTTATGTTCAATAATGATTAATTTATATGTTACTTTATAATACATACGATATAAATAAAAAACTATCATACGATATTAAGTTGATCGTTAAGCTCTTTCGATACGATATCCAGTAAGGAGTAATACTTCAATTTTATGTTTCAACTTTCACTTAACCAAATCCTACTTGCAAACAATTGTAAAAATGGCTAAAATCAGAAAATTGAATTATTAATATTTATCTCGATGTTATGTCGTTTCAATGTTTCACTTCTACGGACTCCATTCATGTTTTCAAGCACACTTCTTGCTTCAGAAACGATAGTTCCTTGAAACGATGTTGAAGCAATCTTACTTAACCGGTTCGTTAGCAATTCTACATGCAATCAATACGCGAGACCACTACTCTTTGGTCAATCAATATATTATCAAGCAATGCAGTCTACACTGAAGAGGAGTTCTATAGTTATTTTGAAGCACGGAACTACTCTCGATAAAACTAATGGTATGTAAAGCGATACTCGAGTATTCTTGTTTTTCAGCAGCACAGTTTGCAGTCGAATCAAGCAACGCTAGTCTTGAGCTTCACAAAGAGCATTACTAATCATTTGTATACAGCTATTGCAAGTTCTTGTGCCTATACAGATATAGAACAAATATGGAACACTTTAGTTTAACACAGTTTCAGTTTGCTCTTTGAAGTGCACGATAATAAATAAATACCACATTTGATCAACAAACCCTACCTCCTTTATTGTGAGGAGTTTCTATCCTTTGAACTTTGGTGCACACTTTCGAAAGTGTGCACACCTCGACCAGCTGCCCCAAACTTATGCCGGCGAACAGTTCTTATTTCCAATCCTCCGTCAGTGTTCAGTGGCAATGTTTGTCTTCTGTTGCGTTAGACCTATTTTTAGTTTGACGTCGATTTTACACTTTGGTGCTACGAACAACGAGCGGAAATTATCGGCATTTCTTTTTGTTTCCTCGCGTCCTATCTTTATCGTAACGACGTTTCGCGCCTACGCACAGCATTACATACCTTTTGAGAAAGCAAAAGATGCGGAAAGAACGTAGTTTATTAAATTTATTATAACTTTACTCCCTTTACTTTCGCCAGTTTTGCTGTTGCCACACAGCTTATGGTTATGGAGCAGACTGGATAAACAAACAAATATTTATTCTTATTAAGGGTTGGTACACTCGCAAATAATGATATGCAAAATTATGTAGAATATTTCTGATAAATAAATAATACAAGTGTAGAGTATCATTTGAAAAAAAATAGAAACTATATTTTTGTAATAGAAGCAAAGAAATAGTATATCATTTGGTTTTTGCTTGCAATTTGGAATTAGGTTCATGTGAATAGCTCATTACGCTCATTTCTCATTACGCCGTAAATTGTTCACTAATGCAGCTGCTACACTTGAAACAATTTTTGGTTTCCCATTTCTACGTTCAATTCATGACTGCAGCGTGGTTTTCCCCGCAATAAAGAAAATGAACCAATCATTGTTGATAAAGTCTAAATTATATAACAACTTCATCTCTAAAAGTGACAAATCATCATATAAATTGATGTTTTTAAGCAAAAAAGCACTCCGCGAAACAAAACATTTTTGATGACCGGATTTGCTATAAAACAAAACTTAGCTAGGGTGTCCCAAACGAAGAGTAACTTATTAGCTATGAAGATATTAACCAATGTAGTAAATTGAAAATGCTTCAAACAGTCTCATAGAGCTTTACGCCAAATATGAAGAATAGTTACACATGCTCAGTTCAGTTTAAGTATGTCCACATATATGAGATATTTCGCTTACATTTACTTCCCTACGTGTCGAGATATGCACCTGTGGGGACAAGTGTTGCCCCGCTCCATTCAGGCATGCTCTATGGGTGCACGATACGAATGCAGAAAAAAATAGTCACGATGATGTACTGCATAAAGTCAAAACCGCAGCTTGTAATTTAACCACCGGATTACACAACATTTCCGTACCGCTGTCATGATCCTCCTTAACTGGCTGCACAATAAACTATACCCTACTAGGTTGGTTTTGAATTTATTGGTAAATCCAAGCAAAAGGCTGCCACATGTGTAATTCTCATCGCGAGCGCCTTCCTCGTGCTCTAGGCAAGCCTTTCGCTTCCATGCATTACGCTAATGTCAGCATTGGGCCTATTCTGCGGTTATGTTACCACTTTGTACTCGTTGAAAGTTTAGATAGGAAGCTGCTATCGTACATACGATCCTCGAGCAATGTCGTTCGTCGTTTCAAATGTCACCTTTCACGTGGATGCGTTCAACGAGCCGGGTAGAGGTAGAGAGAAACACTGCCAGAGGTAATGTTACTCAGCGGTTTCAATCATACAGTACCGGTTGCATTCGCAGCCACAAGCTGCGTGGCGGTAGTAGGCCACGTACATATTAGCTGTGCCGGTCCATAGTTAAATGGTCGGTGTTAATCGCCGTGATTATGATCAGCACCGTGCTTGCACAAGCTGCCCCTGAATGCGTGTGCGAAAACTAACCAAAAACCACAGCAGGCTTTTCAACACGACACATGGTCGAATCGATTTGTATGATTACGTATCTTCCAGAATGCAGCTACGGTTGCTACAATACGTGCAAATGGTAGCCCATGCAGGTTAAAGCATGTCGTTGAAGTAATTATAGCCAACTCGGCATAAATTATGGGAATCTAATGGACGACTACGGTCATAGCATTTGATTATTGTTACATTATACAGGGCTTGAAAACCAAAAAACACTATTAATATATCGATTTATTCATGGATACCTACACATTACGATGAAATGGTTTGCACAGTGTTAAAAATATTGTAATACAATGTTTTCTTTTAATTTCATTTAGCTTCCAATACATCATTTATTGTTATTTATATTTTCGTTTTTTACTTGTTTTTAAACTGCAAAACTGTGGAAATTTTGTCAAAATATTGTTCGCGTACCGATTCGTTTGATTGATCATTGCTAAAGACACATATCGTAAGAAGTAGTAAGCTGTAAAAACGCCATTGTTTCTACGGACGAGTGAAAAGAAAAATCTTTTTATAATAATTTAAGATCCACATAATTAAACATTAATTTTTTTTTTGTGTAATAAAAATATTAGATAATTAGCTCATTACATGATACAATTCGAACGTACATCAGAATCCAACCAGGCAAACAAAAAAATGTTATAACTGCTTCACATATTTTTTAAATTTCATACAAAAGTTTAAAATTCCATCTCAATAAATTATGAATAAAAAGGCAGTTTACTTTCACTCCTTTGTACGACGCTTTGTCACTACCTGAACAGATCAATGTTATTAATAAAACTTATGGCCTTTGTAAAGTAGACCACATTTCTTCCCAAAGCTTGCCCGAATTCAGCGTTTTGATATCTGTTTTGAAGTAGTTACTGGTGAAGTGCGAGTGTAAATCAAATATTCGATGTGTTTTAAACTGTGATTAAGTGCAAACAAGTAAAGTTAATTTTGTTCTCAAAGCGGAAAGCAGTTGATTTACTATACCAGCTGAGTTACACAAAGCCTCGCCGAATTAAACGATACGGCACACGACAATGCAAGAGAAATTGTTCGTCAAAACGTGTACGAAAGTATGCTGTTTGGTGTGCTAAAATTGGGCGTCTCTTGTCTGCGTATTTTGTCTTGCGTATATTTTAATTTCATATTCCAATGGGTGCTGTGATTAACACTACTACTTTGCTTTACGAGACTTCCACACCATGCATATGTGTAACTTTAATTTAAATATTTATGAGGTGCCTGTAAAAATATTACTTATACATGTCTTTCAACTGCAGCTCTCGTCTCGTACAGGTACCCTTCGGGCGTTCACACCGTTGGCTGACTTCTCCATGGCAATAGTCGAGGACAACTGTTTGCGCGAAGCGTTAGGATGGCTCGTAAATTTCACTATCGTCGAGTTGTACTGATCAGCATGAGTGGCGCCGCAATATTCTGGCTTTAGTTGCGGAAACAATTAGTTACCCTATCTCTCTCATTTACTGCCAAAGCCGTCGGCAAAGGAGAAGGAGACGACGCGCCAACAGTCAACCATGGACGATGGATATGCAACCAGCTGGTGGTGTAGCCATTGGAAAGCGGTACGCTATATGGTGTCCTGTGCAAGCTACAGCAATAGTTCTTCATCGCTGCTCTGGGGCCCAGATGTGTTGTGCAAGTTCGATGATGACATTGTGCGATCACACGTGATCCCTCTGTCCAGTGAAGCCACCGTGGAACTACGGACAGAAAACAGTACGATCCCGGTAGGTTTCTACCGGGCAGTTACTCAGTGCTATCAGACGTTTAAGTGCGGCTTGCATTCCATAGTCATTGGGGATGATCGCCAGTCCGACGACGTGCGGTGGAATGATGCGTTGTACGAGTGTGCGCCCGAACCGGTACTCAAGGGTAGCGTGCAGAGTCCTGGAACGAGTTGTACGACCGTCGCCAAGCACAACATAACACTCGTGGCCCGACAGGTGTTCCAGCCGGTATCAGAGCTGATAATGAAACTACCAAAATTGCTACTTCAAATGGCTGAAACTAGTTTTGGTAGCTCTGAAAACATGGATTATGACCGTATGCTCACCGACGGTTGTTGGAATAGCTCTAACGCTCTGTTCGATGATGAGGCAGACCAACTTTTACGACACACCATCGCAACGCACCACACGGTACCATCATTGCGCTCGACACCGACGGTACAGTCCCATCGACTAGTTTGCGGCAATGGTAACAGCACCCAGAGTTCAATATTCGAGAGTGACGCATTTGATGTGGTGAGTGTGTCGTTGCTCGAACCGATTCAGTGTTGGATGAATGTCGAACTACAGAACGCTCTGGTTAGTCATTCATGGCTAAACGGGGTGGAACATTCCGTAGCTGCCTTGGCGAGCTGGAATCAAACTCAACTCGTCGACGACCTACACCAGGCAGCCGCTGGTGGTAACTCGCAAGGACCATACGAATGGAGCTTCCTGTTTGTCATCCTGTTCATCTTCGCTGGTGGACTTGGAAACATTCTCGTCTGCTTGGCGGTGGCACTCGATCGTAAGCTGCAGAACGTCACAAACTATTTCTTGCTGTCCCTTGCTATTGCCGATCTGCTTGTCAGTCTGTTTGTGATGCCTCTCGGTGCTATTCCGGGATTTCTAGGTAAGTGCGTGATGTTGTACAATTTGTAGATGTATCATAAGATTTTACGATTGTTCTGCAAATAAGTGCTCAATTTCTAGCCCATACACTCTTTAGACCACCAGTTTAGCACACAAAAAGGCGAAATTAAAGTGGATCACAATCACATTTTAAACCTGTGACTAAACATTTCCAATGGTTGGTACATCAGCTGCTGAAATAATTCAGGAAAATTTTGGGGGTAAACCAATAATCAACATTTTAAAATAAGGACGAATAACAATAGCAGCTGAATGAATAGCATAATCAAAATACAACTATTCCATTCGCCAGTCAATACAGTTTGACATACACAATCTTATCCAGAAGACCGATCGTATCGCCGAAGAAAAACCACCGTAAAGATAGAATCTCTTTTAAAGAATAATCATGCGAAGTCATTAACAAAACCTGCAAATTAGATTTAATTCCTTCTGGTAGCATATAACATATATTTTTCTAAATATATTCATACATACTCTTTTTTTCTATCTCACCACTTTTATCATATCGATCAAAAAGAACAAATGGGTTGAGCTGTATGATTAATTGTACTGACGTAATCTGTTCCCCAATATCTTTTCGCAAAACTACGCTCAAAAATCCTCAGGAGCAAACAACAAGCAAATTTTTATATGGTTCCTGCTTCGTTCAACGTCCATCACCATCACCCCAATCTAACTTACATGCTTTACAATTACGAACTAATCATTTACATATCTTAAAAAAACCATCCTTTAGTACAAATAATCAGGGAAATGCCTGACACCAATTACAGTATACTACTTTTAGTTAAAGTTTTGATGGTGTGTTTTTATATTTACGTTTAGTGAAATAATATTGAAGCATAGTAAAACTGGATTTTTTAACATGTTTAGTGTTGTGTTTGTATTAAAGCTAGAGGAATAATTTAAAAGACTTTATCGATGAATATTCACGCAAAAGTTACAAGCTACGGCATTTTGAAGCGAAAGAGAACCAATTCATCGAAATGTCGACAACCCGTCATATCGATACAAATCATCATTAGTAGGGATATTTTGATGTGCGCTCGACGATACTCCTTGTGGAATTGAATCGTCGGTAAATCATTGCCTCCTGACGGTGCCTGACCCATTTGTCCCGGGCAATTTTTTATCGTCCCCCAGTTAGCGAGGCCTATGCGCTCTCCGAATTCCTATTCATGGACCATTTAGAACGAATATCAATCAATCGTACAGCAGTATTCTCTTGAGACATGTTATGGCCATTTTCCGGCGAGTGTCGAACGTGTCGAAAGTAGTGCCCCTACTCTAATGGCGACAGTTTACTTCTGCTTGTATGTCCGTTCGATTTCGTCCCATTCCAACAAGGGACAATTTTGAGCCGAAAACATGGTAATATTACACCACGCCGCAGTTGTTTTTCCAAGAGTGCGCGAGCGTGTACAGTTTTGGATTCATTCGATGAGTGAAAGAAAGTTTCATTTCGTTTTTGCGCTGCTGTTGTTTGCCCGAACAAATTCAATGGATTGTTTTTGCAAGATTCGTTCAAGGTTTTGGCAAAAATAGAGCATCGACGTATAAATGTAACGGTTTTCAACCCACCGAACGTTCTCTACCAGGTCGTTCGTAGTTGTATGAGACACAAAAACTCTCTGAAATACGCAACGGAACGTGAAAACAAACCAGATATTGGTAGGAAAACAAAAAAAAGAAACGATGCCAGAAAAGGCGCATTCTCCAAACGCAAAAACAAAAAGTGACGAACCCCTTTTTTGCCGGTGAATGTGTTGGAGAACGTGATGTAAAAGAAACGGGAATTGAATTGTAAATCCAGCCACCCCTAATACGAGATATTTGCTATCGGCCTTCCCCTTCCCTTCGAGCGCTTCCTTCACCACACTCGATGAGCAAACGGCGTGTTATTTGGTGGAGGCGCCTGGTAACGCATGGATCACCAGAAGGCTGTGGTTTGATGGCACATTCAAAATGGCGTTAACCATGGCCTGCCCTTCCATGTCTCGAACCCGAACAACAAGCGCTAGGTCGGTGGTTTAAGCAGTACAAGAGCGGCAGGTGGTAATGGCGGTCGTTACTTCTGCGAGCGAAAGATTTATTGCGGCCAGTGCCATTCTCTCTCATGCGCCATTATTTATATCACGTTTGTTGGGATTGTGGACTCCGCTCGCTCGCTTTCACTTTGGTTTGTGAAACACTGTTGCAATCGCGGCTGTTGCACCTCCGCCCTGCTGCCATCCTAGAATCTCTCGCTTCGGTGCGCCGTCCGCCCCGACTTTGAGGAAAACAGCTTTTTGTTTCCGCTTGCCATGGCACGCACTTTAGCCTAGCGGTTGGATTTAGAAAAATTCGTTCCGTTCCAGCTTCCGGATGTTCCGCGTGCTCCGGCGTTGTGTGTCGTATAAATCTGACGCTGGTTGTAACCACGGTGATGTATGCGCTGGGATGTGGGCAAATCATCCGCCTGCACTGCGAAACGAAAACGCCCAGCGCGCTCACGATGCTGGGTCGGGAAAAATTTGGGATTTATATTCCGTTTTTTCAGCTTCAGCTCTTACATTTTACCTCAGCGAAAGCAACACACTCGGCAGCTGAATGAGCCGTTGCGCATAAGGGGTATAACGAGGCGTATCACACCTACCATAGAGTAGCTTTCTCGGATGCTCGGATTCGTTTCACAAAAGTCCCAAAGGTACCATTTCACTGTTTCAAAATCTCAACCCCAGTGAGTAGGAGACCAACAATTTTGACAAACGCTCGGTGCAATTTCTGCCTCCCAGCTGTGGTAGCTCCGTGAAGGAGAAGCGCTTAAAACGACGTGTATCATATAGCGAAGCAAGAACCGTTGGCACTGTTTCGCCATCTTTGGCAGAAGAGCGTAAGCTGTGAGTTAGGAACAAGTTATACCGCTAGAGCAGATTATGAGCTCCATTAATCAACTCTCGCTGGTTAGTTGTTGAGCAACGGCTCAGTTCTTTTGCTACGTGTTGCCATGTATGCGCCTAGAATGATGTCTTCAGATTTGTGCCACACCTGGGGATGCCCCGGATTGGAAGCATGAGAGTATGTAGATAAATGTGTGCTTGCTTCAACCTGGCGCTCGTTGGGTGCCCGCTGCCATTATTGCGGGTCAGTGCATATAAATGATGCCGATCTGTCACACACAACTGGGATGTTCGGGGAACAAGACGGCATGGGCCGAGTGATGACAAAACAAATAGGATTTTTTCATACTCTTTTTTACCATGGAGATAACTCGATGAAATGAATATCTTACACGATTGTTTTTTTTATTGACAAACGTTGATTTTTTTCAGAAAGTTGCAAATTACGTTGTAAATTGGAACCTTTTAAAACCAAAATGATGCTATAAAATATATAAAAAAGTTAATTTTATTTTTACATTCTATGCATTACGACCATTTAAACTCAACTGCATCAAAAATACGCATTAAAATTGTTTAATTGAATCAATCAACTCAATTGCATCAAAAATACGTATTTACATTACATTTGAATTGTTTGAATTTATCTAAATTGTAATTCATACAACAATTGTGAAATATTCGTAAGCAAGATTTACTTACATATATATTTCATACTAAACGCTGCAAGTTTGTTTTTCAGTTTTGTCGACTTTAAATAAAGCTTTAAATAAAGCAACTATATTTAGCTCATAGCACCTATACAAACCAATATTGATGAAACCTATTGATGAGTATCCTACTTTATCATATTTTCTTGAATATGTTTTTTTCTATTTTTCTACTAAATACATGCACACACATAGGATATTGGCCTTTCGGTGTCACATGGTGCAATATCTACGTTACATGTGACGTGCTGGCTTGTTCGGCGAGTATTCTACACATGTGCTTCATAAGTCTCGGGCGATACCTTGGAATCCGGAATCCCCTCGGCAGCCGGCACCATTCGACAAAGCGGTTGACGGGAATTAAAATTGCACTTGTATGGCTGTTGGCAATGCTAGTCTCAAGCTCCATAACGGTCCTAGGTAAGATATTCGCAATTGCAAGGTATATGCTATCACGAACCAGACTATAGTTCCTAAATAATATGAGCTTTTCCCACAGGTATGATCAACCAGAACAACATCATGCCAGGCCCGAACGAATGTGTAATTAATAATCGAGCCTTCTTCGTGTTTGGCTCACTGGTAGCGTTCTACATCCCTATGGTGATGATGGTCGTAACGTATGCTCTTACCGTGCAGTTGCTTCGTAAGAAGGCACGCTTTCTTGAGCAACATCCAGAAGGAGAACTATTCCGAAGGTAGGAAAGAAAACGTCAACAATACAAAAAAACAACCCAAGTAACGTTATCTCCGTCGACGAATTACTCAAAATTGCGCTGCATCGCTGCATTACTTTACCACACAGACTGGGGGGACGGTTAGCATCCTCCAAACACTCCAATAACTCTCAAAGTGATGGCTCCTCCACTTCCAATAAAGCGGTCGAGATGAAGAAATTTACCGTCAATAACAATAAGCAGCCGGCGTTTTCACAACATGACTCATCGCCACCGTCCTCCCTGCCGTCGGTGGCCGTCGCGCACAGTGCCCTGCCATGGCGATGGCATGGCACCACAACTGGTACCAGCAGAATGGACAGGTACGTGAGCTCTATTTGTAAGATTTATCTTTATGCTTTAAGTTAAGTAGCAATAGTTAAGTAATGGGTGATTTATGCGAAAAACGCGAACGTTTTGAAATTTTTAATGTTTAACCCTAAATTGTAGTCCGCTTGAATTCTTCCTCTAGTTTAATTATTAGTTTGTTATTTTCTTCTGGAGATTGTTTTTGTGGTACAAGACAGGTTTTTAAATATATAAAAGGCACTATTTTTTTTCTTTTTTGGTGAACCTGAATAGTCATTTCACATCTTTTGTAGCTTTATGCATTTTGAAATCACTTTTTTGCTTGAAGTCACAAAGTCTCCTTCGATTTGGAAATCCAAGCTCACACAAACTGTTTCAAAGGGCTCTTGATGGCATCTATGAAAATAAAAAAATATCAACTACATCAGTCAATTTCATTATTGTATCATATTATTTGCCAATACAATTTAGTATCGAACCTTTCCTAACCTTTTACATTCAATGCCATAAAATCTTACCTCCGGTATTGACCAACGCATAGCTGTTCCGTGCTAACACTTCCGATGCAATCTGAACGCAAAAACTAGTCACACTTCATCCCTCCTTTACGCCACATTTTCTATTTCTTCGAAACCAGTGGCGAGCGTCTACAAAGTACGCAATGGAAGATAGCGTAGGTTCGATAATTTCACGGCATCCACAGCCAGATGAGAAAGGTCGCACATGGTAGACCGCGTCCGCTTCGTGGCGCCAGCTCAAGGAAATTTCCGACCATTTCCAACCGTCACACGCTCTACCGCGCGTCGCACGATCACCATCTGAAATGGACACTTATTTTATGTATCACACGCTCTATGGATGCTGGTGTCATCTATTGCACCATTTCCGGATCTGTTCCGGTGGAATCTTTCAGTCCATCGCTCAACTATTTGCATTGAACCTTCTATCGGTTTTCTGCTTTATTCTTCCCTCAGCTACAGTGCGATGTTTAGTCTGCGGGTTCATCCAAAGACAGAAACGAACTCGTAAACATTGTAGGAAGCAACTTTTGTCCTTGGCCGGCTGCGAAGCTCTTTCGCTTTCCATTTGTGGCTCGTGGAAACGACGACTTGTGGATTATGAAACCAATCTAGATGCAAGATTTAAATCCATACAAATCATCACATTCCGAGTCCTAAGAATCATCCGTTTACGTTACACTTATTTTAACGATATTTCTTTATTATTTACACTATTTTAACCAACCATTCATAATATCGCTATTTTATTTGTTGAAGCAGAATGATATAAGTTGTTATGTGTGTCATCATCATTTTTTGTTAAGTTTATGACTCCAGAGTTATAAAATTTAGCGAATATTAATTGTGCTGATACATTCACGTTATGTGTAGAGATTAATCTTCCAACATTACTGCATCTACTGCGATTTTACATCCACAACGCAATATTTGACCACTGTTAAATACATTTTAAGCCACAAATAAAAAAGAAATATTTGGTTTTTATAACAAACTAATTTAATGTCCACTGTGAATGCGATGTAAGATATCATTTTCTATATGAGCGTGAAATTACTTATCGAAAAATTGTAAACAAACACGTTCTTAGTCTCGTTTGTTAATTTGAAAAAGAGTAACATTCTTCTGACATATTATGAATAGTTTAGCCACTCTCAAATGCACCTTTAAAAATTAACGACTCGTAATCTAGTTTGATGCCAGACGTTTTTAGTTGAACTTTTGATATATTTACTAAGATCGGAATGAACAGATGTTTGCGCAGAATAATATTATTTCTCAAATAGCGGCGAACGAATTTGATTTGCATTTTTATTTATTTTATTGTAAATGTCAAGATACTGATACTGAAGGACACAAGATGCTGATTTTATAATTTTATTATATTGCAAATTAGTCAAAAATATTATCCTAAAAACAATAACTCCAGTTTGAATTATATTATCTCAAAAATCTATCACGAAACAGAATAAACTGCTTTTAGTCAACATGCCTACCACAACAATCTCCTTTGCTTCCTTTTCACTTAATTATATGTGTTAAACTCAATTGTGGTATTGACCTGACCAGCACGTAGCAAAACATTACGATGGTAAAGTACCTAACCAAACTCTTTCCTCCTACGAGAGGTGTCAACAAGGATTTCGCTAGCCCATAAATTAATACCGGCGTCAATTAACTGCCTTTTGTAACACGTTAATTACGTTTACTTTCACTCAATTAAACATTTTTCACTCTCATCTCTCTACTTTCCGCTTCCCATGGAACCACTTTGCATATGCGCCTCGGAACCGGTTTCTGTGATAGAATGAGCTCAATCAAAGGAAGCATGTCGCATCCGCACCTTGGATACAGCAATGGCGGAAATCGGACGGTGTCCAGTGCCAAGCGTTCGCGAACCGTGTGCGACCAGGGCACGCAAACGCCGGACAGCATCGAGCGGGAAACGAGGCGCCAAAAATTCTGCTCCTTCCGGATACACCTCAACAGCGTTCCGACGCCGGCAATAAATTTCAATTTGAAGTTTCTTGGCAGCAAAAAGCGCACCAACTTATCGGCGAACGCGGTCGCTACCGAGCAGAAGGCAACCAAGGTAGGTCACTTCAGTGTGGGAAGTGTGAGACGAACGCTCATGGGAGCTGAAGCATCGGCAGGAGCGAAACTAGGTGCGAAACGAATCAACACTGAACGTAATTGGTTGATTGTAATGCTCTTGGGATAGGCAAAATTTGCCAAGGACACTGCTAGCGGTGGAAGGGACATATTTGTACTCTTTTTATGCTTCATTATATCCATTTGCGACAGAGAAAATCAAATTACAACTCTTCTGGTGGTGATAATGGTCGAGGTCCGGCTAGGACGCTCGATAGTTGCTACTTAAAAGCCACCTTTTTCATTCATCATTATTTCGATCCGACGCTAAAAGTTTGGCTCAGAGAAAACTGCATTCAAACGGCAAAATGCTGCCATGATACGATGGATGTAAAAACCAATAACTTTTTTTCGCACTTCAGATACACCTACAGTTGAGCGACTATGCAAACATGTTAAAGATTATCTTAAAAGCAAACGCTCCCAACAATTTATCTGTCATAATTTGCGTCACTTTTCCTCGCGCTGGGATGGCATACCCCCGAGGGGAGAGGGGGTGGTTTGTACCCTCGAGTGTGCTTTTAAAATTTGCAATATTAACTCTGGCAGGTAGCTGTCCACTTGCCACGATGATTCGGAACGGGAGAGCTAGTGATAATTAATGGAATATCACGATCTTCGTCAAGATTCTCCCAACGGACCCCCATAACAAGTGGTCACAGAGTAATGGAGCAAAAATGCACAAGCGCCAGAAAGGTGATGAAACTCCAGAAAGGAATCTAAATAACCGCTTTGAACAAGCAAAGCGTACATTAAAAAGAATGGATAGTATTTAATTAAGAATAAAGCACTTTTGTACATTTTGTTTGTGAATAATTTTCCTTCTAATTTAGAAGCAATTCAAACTTGAAAATATATTCAAAAATAAAAACCGTTAATTCTAGATGCTGTAAAAAAAAACTGCTGCTGTTTTGATTTTTACTTTCCAATGCTAGATTCATATAAAATAAAGTCCAACAAATGAGATAACGAGAAAAAACGTTTGCTTATATCTTTGTTCGAGCATTTCTTTGTCAATAATTTTTTTTACATCATATTTTCTTTCATGCTCCTGACAGATCCTTCAATTATTAATATCCTTTTCATAGTTGCCGTTACTTTTGAATAGCCGTTTTTTAACTTCATTTAGGTACTTTTTCAAACATCATTCTCCAGGCCCCAGCTGTGAAGTACGCTTAGATGCGTATAACATTCCACGCTTAGCATTCATCTTGCTTTGTTCAAACAGACGATTCTTAAGGCTAAATATGCCATACATCCTACCCATGTTTGTCCGTGCTAGCAATAAATAACGTAAACTTCTCTAGTAACCACATTGCACTCGGATATTACGAGAGCGTTAAAACGCCCGGGAGCGTATATGAAATTAGAAAGTAATTTAAAAGTTCTGTGTGGCATTGAAGGGTGCGAGACCTTAAGTCTATGTTTCGGATGAACTGAGAGAGTACGTGTTTTGGAAAAGTTTCATCAAAGAACAATAATGCGTATGTTACAAGCCACACAGCAGAATGTATGTCTGGGCAAATCGAGCTAACTTTGCGAAATCGCTATTTGTGTTGAGTAAAATGCTGCTTGACATAAAGATGAGCTAAGCGCGATACAACCGTGGTACAGTTTAAATCATTCCAATCCTATTTTATGCGTACCAATTCTCGAAACTCTTGACATTTATTACCTGATCCGGATCCTGATCTTAATAATTCCCGATCACGAAGACTTGGAAGGTTGGGGAAGATGGAAAACATTTTTGATCAACGTCAGTTGAAAAGCGCCATTTATATGGAACCACAACAATTGGGGATTGGGTGTTGTGGTAAATACTGAAGAAAAATAGTGTTACATCATAAATTAAACAAGCATCTTGGCTTTCAAATTCATAAAATATATGTTCTTTTGTTGCTCTAATTGGCGTGTAAAACAATTATTGCAACTATCGTTCCTTTAATTCGTATTACACAAACAATTTCAACAACTTCCTTATTTTTATTTACAGGTCCTAGGTCTGGTGTTTTTTACCTTCGTTTTCTGCTGGGCACCTTTCTTCATTCTAAATATCATATTCGCTGCTTGTCCCGAGGCAAAGGTTCCGGAAAGGATCGTTAGCATATGTCTCTGGCTAGGCTACGTTTCTTCAACGATAAATCCAATCATTTATACAATCTTCAACAAAACGTTTCGAGCGGCATTTATACGATTGCTGCGGTGCCGATGCGAGCGGTATGTATGATCTTTTTATCACGTCCAAACTCTTTGCAGACGAGTTTATCCTTTAATTCGTTCATAAACATAAAAAGTGCTTCAGGTTGTTCAGATTTTAAACTAAACTATAATCTTCATTTAAAAAAATTTAAACCATTCCTAATTGCTTTCCAAAGATTTTTTTCCAATTTTCACCGATTAACCATCAACCATCAAAAACCGAAACTTTTCTATTTCCATGTTGTATTCTCCCAAACATTTACATCTCACCAGATTTTTACTATTTCCAAGATATGATGAAAGAGGTTTACAACTTACTAAGAAACAATTTTGGTGTTCTACGGTTTGTCTCATATTGATATGTTGCACAATTAAAATGGAATCATACACCATTTTTTTAATAACTTTTGAAAAATACACTACCAATGCATACAAAAGTTGAGGAAAAATAATGCATGCGGTTTTAACTAAGTTTTTATTGGGGTGTTATTGGTTGCTTATATTAAAAATTTATTTAATTTTTTACCTATATGTTGCAACATTAATCGGGTTGAATTCATAAACCTCTATGTGAAAAAAACCATTATAATACAACAATAAAGATTCTACTAAAGCATGTCAGATAAGCAATCAGATGAGCAAGTATAGAGTCAAAAATTTACAATAACTTATTATAAATTTGGTATCAATCGCATCCCTAAAACTCATGGTAAACAAAATCAAAATTGATTAGGATACCTTTCTGCTGAATAAAAGGTAATATTTTTTACTAATTCATCTGTTTTTATTTCAAAAATAAATTTTATTAAATATCATTAGAATTGGTTCAGCAAAAAGTTTAGTGGCCTATTGTAATTTATTGACCTATTAAAACTATTGTAACTTATTAATTGCAATATTTAGTTCCCATTTTGAAAAAAAATCTTTAATAACATAGCTTCACGTATCATCTCAATCTTACAGCTCGGGACGACCGCCAAGATATCGCTCAGTGACAGATAGTCGGGGAGCCATCAGTCTCTGCACACCGTCAGCATTGCCGCTGGCTATATCCTTGCAAGGATCGTCACTGCTTACACCTTCCACCACTCAGGCGACCCCTCTGAGCGACTTCCGAGGAAGCTACGAAATCACGGATGATGATTGTTGAAGCAACTGCGTTTTAGCGTATAGCTTCCTTCATATTACAATACGCTTCCAGCTCGTACCGAGCGTTTGAAAGCTGGAGTTCCTTACTCGGACAGACCATAGTATCATAATGTATCTCGTAGCTCAGTATGTTTGATGGTACAAATTACCACGATACAATCCGTGGGCTGCCTCTTCCCGTCCTCTCTTCCCAAAACCGCGCTAGCACGTACAACAAATGATCACGGATCCTACCGATCGCAGATGAACAGCAATCAAATGAAATCAAACGTAGAAACTTGTAGTCGTTATGAAACCCACCAAAGGGGTGTATAGCAAGTGACACGAAAATGACAGTATTTTGTAAGACAATTTCGGCGGTTAGCGTAATTTGAACTGTGCACAACCCTAAATGTGATTTTATATTTATATTAAAGAAAAAGCAATGAGCCATCGTATACTAGCCCTTCTTAATACATCCGAAGTTTGTAGAAGTAAAAACAAAACTATTGTATCTAGATGATGAACTAATGTTTCTGTTTTCTAGAGAAACGGTCTTCATCCAATATCATGAGCCGAAATCATGACATCAAAATTTATCTTTTGTAGAACCTTTTTCAGATGCGACGTATTTCAAATTGAATGTTTTTTTTTTGTATTTCAACGGCAAAGCATGTAGCTAGCTTAGTAAAAAAAATTTTCGAACATTAACCCTATGGAAGGCATACATATGCACTAACCTTACAACAAAATAAATAAGCCGGATAAACAAAATTTTATAAGCGTGTTAATAAAAAGCAGGTTATTTATTTCATTTTTTGTAAACAAATTGTTATTAGTTTTAATTATGTTTCGTTATTAACAGAAACAACCGTAATCCTGTTTTTCGTATCACCAGGTATCTTCTTCTACCAGGTCTTCTCACACACAAAAAGTTGTCCTAGAAATTTTCAGTGCATTTTTTGTTTTTGTATTGATTTCTTCGTGGAAAAATAGACGTGAATGTTTGCCATTTTATCTTGTTTTTGGCGTTGTATACAAATTTATGTTCTCTTTTTTTATTTTTATTATAATTGTACTAAGACAAGGCATAGAAAAACAGACAGTTTTAATTTAACTCTTTGCTAAAAATATCACTCATTCTTGAAATATTCGTAATTAGATATTGGGTTTGATGCCATGAACAACTAGGTTTTGAACTAACTTGATTTTTCTATTTTTAATTAAAATTATATTGATTCCCCACTGGATCTTCTTATTCCGCTGGAGTTAGAAATTTGCTCTTTTAACCTGATTTTTTTTATAAAAACATAATTCACAATTTCGTATTTTGTGTTTACAAAAACCGGTTCATATTGCTATACGAAATTCATAATTCTTACACTCTTTATCCCTGGAGTGATAGTTAGTATGTGCACTAAATTCCAGTCGATATAAATAACAAAAAGCCATCGACCAATAAATAATAAATCGTATTATAAATATAACAGCGTTAATCACTTTTCAATAGTGCTGAAAGCAAATAAATGTAAAATATGATTCAAATAATGAAGAAAGAAAACACTCTTTTCATACTTTCGCATGATTGTATCGATATTTTATAATTCATAGTTTTCAATAACTCATAAACTCATTTCTTTGTTTGTGAATTTGTAGTTTAATAGTATCATTATCTCAACTTATTTAAAACATTGGTGAATACAACATTCTAAATTAAATATAACGGCAACATAAAACATGCTCGAAACAAGCTTTCCATGCTAGTTCAACTGCTCGAAAGCTGTTTTAAACATCAAGCGTTCTCTGGTGGCCAAACGTACAAACTATTGAGTGAAGCTTAGAACATTATGATGCTTTGGAAAGGTTTTCAAAGCGTTTCGAAAAATTACAAGCCGTTTTTTAGCGCCTTGTGAATAATTGTATTTTGTACAAAAAAAAATGGGTCTTTTTCGAAATTTTAATCATACGAAAATATTTTGATAAGATTTAAAAACAAAAATATGCATTTGAATAGATGCCACGCTTGGAAACAGTTGCTATAACTAAATTTTACGTACATGTTAAATTAACGGCTAACGCGGTCATGCATTCATATTATTACCCCTTTTATTTATTGAGCCGTTTGTCGATGCGTTAGAGGTGCGATAACAAGCAGTTATAAAAGTTATATTAACCAGTTTTTCTATTTCGGATTACTTATTAACATATCTGAAAACAGTCTACCATTATATCATTAACCTTAAAGACTTGCGACGGCTGAATGTAAAATAGGTTCTTTGATTGATATAAAGTTCCCTAGATTTTGGTGGGGCAAAAAATCAACATATTTGCACCGAAACCCTCTATAAAGCCATCACTGTTTTCTACCATCCTTCGAAACAAATTCAAGCCTCTCTCTAACGATTTTGAAAACATAATCCCTACCGAGCAGATACACGACCTGGAAACAATTTATGGTACACCGTGTGTCAATTTTTAACGAATTTTGTTTTCACTGTGGTGGATGTGGCGTATGTTCAGCAGCATTTGCAACGATTACAGACAACATCGCACGGGAAGACCGCGAAACTTCCCGTCAACGATCGCGGTCTTCGCGTGCCGTATTCCAAGGCGAAATTTCACCAACGTCCAATGCGCCGGGGTAACGAGAATTTTGTATCACTTTCAGAAACAGATTCAAACGATACCTGATAAGAATATTAATTAAGACAGGTCTCGGTCCCTTTTGCGTACGTGAGCGAGTGTGGGATGTTAGGATGGTTCCGCACCCGCCGGACCGAACCGGGCCATGTAAGCATCCAACCGGAGACCTGTTGGACCGTTTCCGAGGACTCGACTGCTCTTTTTGCTTGCCATCTTTCACATCGTGCTGTGATCACCGCTCACCTCGCCTGCTTGGCACACAGGCACGGGCCGTTTGCCGACACAACGTATCAGGCGCTCTACTTTTCGCACATACGCACAAATTATCCCACACGTTGTAGTCGTCCCGCGGGTAACGCTTGCTCGTTCCGCTGGGTTCGCCCGGGCACGGGGCACATAGTCAAACATTTTAGACCGACCCACAGAATAAACAGGGTGGGGTTCCGCGTGTTGGTGTGTTAGTCGACGACGCGTTCGGGAACCGTGTGTGATAATCATGGCTGGTCGACACCTACCGTGCGTTCGTCACGGCCAAACACTTTCACTGCTGCCGTCTGCTGATACCTCAGTAGAGCCCTCTCGCCCGCAGGTACGGTACGCAACGTCGTTGCTGATCCCGTCTTGTCTGTTGCGCGAGACCATTTTATGCCGAGAGTACGATGGTTCGCTTCTCGAAAGTTTCTGGTACCGAAAACGAAAACTTTTGCTCCCACATCCTATCCGAGCACTCACTCGCACAAACACACACACACACACGCTTACACATATAAACACGACTACATACACTGGGACCGGAAGGACTACTTCCGACCACTCGAAGAGACGTGCCCGCGGGACAGCTTCCGTCACGTTATCACACGATAACGCGTCTATCATTGTCCATGGGACCTTCGAGGCCCGCTTGAACTTGCCTTCAATTTTTCTCGCGTTCGCTTTCGCTGTCTTCGCTCGTGCTGCTGCTCGAAGTTGAAGTCCTTCGAACCTTTGCCCCACAGCTGCAATCAGTCTCAAAGGACCGTCACCGCCGCGCACCTCCCCGCTCCGCTCCGCTTGGTTCGTCGAACGGGTCGCGGAAACAGGCAACCAAGCAACAGCTTTCTGTTCTTTCTGTTCCCGTGGGGTAAAGTTTTGCCGTAAATGGATTTCCCTATGCACGGCACACTCTCGCACACTGCCGGACCCACGGTTGGGACGGTGCGGCACAGATCAGTCATCAATTTTCCATTTCAAGTGGGACACATCGCCGTCAGGCAGCGGAAGATAGATATTGAATATCGAATGCGTCAAAATGACGTACTTGATAGTATCCCTGCCCGACGACCGTGGCTCTCCGCCACCGTCGCCTGGACCGATGCCCGGAACGTAACGTAACAAGGAAACCATAAGGGTTATATCATCCTCCTTCTCCTCTTCCTCCTTCTCCTCCAGCTCAGCAACCAGTCGTGTGCTTTGCGTTTTTGTGTGTTTTATCCAAACGAGCGGAAAGCGATTGGCATGCTTGTTTGAAGTGTCCTCCGCACCGGCGTTTGTTTGCGCAGCGAACGTGTGTTTGCTCTCCGTTTGTGCGAGGGAACACATTGATCCGAGAGCGGCACAACACTGGCGTTGGCAAAATCATTGGCCAAAGTGTACACCTCCCAATGGGTCGGTACACTGTGGTTCCACAGCCACCGCCGACCCATCGTTGCCCATCTCGTACGCAGCGCTGGTGTATCGATGCAACTTAATACCGAACCGGCTCCTCCGCACAGTAACCGCACCGCCAGCGTACCAAAACGCCGGCTGGCCTCATTAATTATTGAACAAATCGTTCGCTTCCTGCCGCCTTCCTGCAAATGGTGTACGCGCCGTGCAACGTTCCGCCAAATATAGATTCGCGTTTGGCGCGTGAAAAGGATTCATCATGCGTTTCTCGAACAACGGTGGGGACGCTTAAATATTTGAATCAATTATTATCAATTACGGTGTTGAGCTAGCTCATCTTACGAAAGCATGTAACGAGGCTATTCTGATTACCCGTATCGATTCCAAACAACAGTCGGTGTTCGGTGTTTGCTGCGATGCACCGGCGATCAGAGTGGTGAAGCTTGCACGGATGTTGATATTTCTCTAACCATTTAAAATATATCCCCAGAGGCGCTTGCTATTGTACTATCCATAATTAAAATGTAGAAGCCCTCGCTGTTAGACAGTTCCGTCACATGCGTTTATGATAAAATGAATTCTTTTGTTTCCACACCGTTGCTACTTCCAACAAAAAATTAGCTTACTTTATCAATATTCGGAACTGAAAATTGTCATCGTAAAATTAGGATATTGCTGGGTAGCAGTCTTCGTCGACAATTTACAGGTTGGTTTCAACACTTCTTCATTCAACTTTTTTTTTGCAGCTTTTCCTTCATACTGAGTCCGTTGTACATCTGTATCATTTCATTCACCGTACATCTTATTCGTTTATCAAATTAATAGAAGACACCACAACATGTGGTTTTGATATCCGAGTCCTGTTTACCCGAAGGTAGAAAGGTTATTTTTCGAAGAATATGCGGAGTGTATATTATTCTGAGAAAAGTACATGTGCATCAAGAAAAATATGTAGTGCAAAAATTCTAGGACGTACAACAAGCATAACTCACCCAACCGGTAAATACAATTGAATGCTAGTAAGTGCTAGCTAGTTGAAACTACAAAAAACTTTTAAAGAAGCATGTATATATCTATGGAAATTATCTAGCGAACGTAATGTTAAGAAAACTGTTTCCTGAAAATTGTAACGACCCTACGCCTTAACCCAACTTTACCGCAGTATGTTTCCTTACATGCACCTTACCTCATGAACTTCATGAGTTATTTTCTCCGTGCGAATGCAACGGGCGCGAGGATGGTACAGCGACAGACAGGCTACAGACTCAGGAGGGACGACATAAAACATTAGTACTCGTACATGCCTCTGGGATATGTACATGCCATTCCTCACGGAACACATAGTCGCTGTCAGCTATTGATTATCTACACCACACCAGGATCTGATGGGCTAATCATGTCAATTGAATGACTATCGAAAATTATTATTTTAAAATGATCGAGTCCGTAAAGTCGTTTTAGACCATCTGCATTAAGACAGAGGCCTCGCTGGACCCAGACCGAGGTGGATAGATGACATCGAATCATCCACCAGAAAATCCGCAGATAAATTAAGTCAACAAATGCAGCCTCAGACCGTCTTTGCGATATAAATTCGATTGGTTTAGTGTGTAGTATTTTCCAATGCATTTCGTAGAGCTGATAAGTTATTCGCATACAAAAGTTTTTTAGAATTTAAAAAAGTTAATAACCCTGTTAATAATAATATGTGCCCGGTAATTACTAGCTCAACTCATGTATCGTGGACACAACATTAATCTCTAGTACAATTTACAACAAAACTCCGGAATAACAGTGAGCACAAAGCAACAATTTAGCGCAACTTTGTATTTGTAAGGCATGTGATGAAATTGATGGGGAAAAGATTAAGCTATATTCAAAGATTGCAGCACAAGGCTTTGAACACTCTACCAAGTGTACAGACGCACTGACCATGAAGATGCAGTATTTGCGATACATTTAAGAAAATCTAGTCAACATCCCATTTTCCTAGTCTTTTTTGTACCTATGGCATCGGTGGTGAACTTAGCAAGTGTTTGGCTTCCGAGTTGTGAGCCTAATTTATTATAGTGAAAACAAATTTTCAGCAATATACGAAAAGTTAGGGGTTTTCTACAAGAGATTGAAATTGGCAGTGGAAAATGTTTTCTTCGCAATTCGCCAAAACAATGGAAAACATAAAAAAATCTCGATTATGTCTGATTGTTGACAGCACAGCCTAATCATCATGCAGAATGGGTCACTCTGTGTCTTTGGAGCGACCAGCTTGGTGTTAACTTGAAGTTAACTTGAAGTTCTTGGACCAGGTAATTGTAACCAACGATAATTATCATACGGTTGAGTCGAACATTGCGAGGTTACTATCGTGCTATAGCATAACATGATTAGAAACGTTGAAAGTGCTACTCATCCATTTGAAAAGAGCGGATCGTTCCTTCGTGCTATATGTTCCGATGGATCGAACTTGATTTAGTACCCCAGCACGTGACTAATTACGATGACATTCTAAAATAGATCGATACATGCACAGAGACCAAAGAGTCACATAATTTTCACGAAGGGATTCATGGAAACAGTAGCGCAAAGCTACTTGAAAATTTAATGATATAAATATAGTAATATATTTAATTATTCATGAACAAGGATTACATTCTGATTTTAAATTCATTATTATAATTTATATAAAAAATGTAATAATTTTTTTTTTTTCAATTTAAAACAAGAGAATGATAAATATTGTACTAATGCAAAAATACTATATCACAAGAAGCAGTTCATAAATTCAATTATGTGAAAGCAAAGAATCTGTTGCAAATGGTGCCATATGAGTACAGCAATAGACTACTAACCAGCAATGCTAGTACATTTGTGGAGTGCAATTGTCTTAGGCATTACGTAATCATCATCGTCATTTAATCTGTGGAACACAACTTACTACATTTCACGCATTTCAAGCATACACACGTACACGTACTACAGAAACATGTAGACGAACACTGCTTCATCTCAACATTGCCCCAGTAAATGGATGCAGTAGTTGACGCTAAATAGCTCACACGAATGAATGAACATTGTACTTTCATGTAAGCTCGGCGGAAATGTGAAATCGTTTTTCACTCTGTGGTTTCCCGCAACATCACAATCATAAATATTTTCGCCAAACGCTTCCCGTGCGGAGTTGGTAGCGCTCCGCACAACTTTCGCCACGGCATAAATCAGCATTCGCAGCTGTTTCCACACCAACAATTTCAATTTCATCCACCAATTATGGTTGTTTTTAAAACCCATTATTACCGGTGATCCATCAGAATTTTTCTTTTTGACCGGCACGACCAAACACCAGCTGAGGCGAAATAAAAACCGAAAACTGCTGTCTCACGACCGGCCCGAAAACTGAATCGTGGCTGGAGCGCCAAATGTTGCGTTCCCTGGCCGGCAGTAACGTTCGCCCGAGCCAGCAGGAAAGGAAAGCGAGGATTGTCCCGAACCGTCGTGCAGAACAAAACATCGCCGTACGAAAGGGAAACGGTCCAACTTCCTTCGCTGCAGTTTCTATGCGGCGAAACTCGTCCTTTTTGTTCCCAGCCGTGCTTTCGACTCCGAGCACGGCTCCGAGTGCTAAGGAGCGCCACAGGCACAGCGTGCATCACAGGACGCTTACCCGATGATGAAGAACTCCCCTCCGACGCTTTGTCCGTTTTTTTTTTGCGTCGATCAAGATAGTAAATAATGGCCTAGGAGAACGGAGTCGTCAATCACAATATCTTTCCTAACTTAATTGAATCAAACTGCTGGCTGCGGCAGGGCTGCCGAACGAGGAGTGGAGTAAGGGCTCGATGAAACCAGTTCACTACAGGGTTTGGAGGAGAACTAAAGAACAAAAAAAATTACTCCCAAGTGTTCGGGTCTCATTATCTACGAGCGAAAATCAAATTTCAACGCACATAATAAAACACATCAAGGCGCATAATGTAATGCTCTTTGATTTGACCAATCAGCATAAGGAGCACCAGTTACGCTGTTGGGAACGCATTGAGAAGGCCCTCTCATCGCATGCTTTCCACCGTATCGTCGTCCTATCCCAGAGTTCCTGTAGCTTCCCACAGCACTTCTTTCGATAAAGGTCTAACGGTGCCTCCGCAAGCCACGCTTGTTATCTTGCGGAATGGTCAGGGAAGAAAAACTAGAGTGGCTCTTGACGGACTACTAGCTACTACTTTTAGTTTCGAATCATTGCACTGAGTTGAAATATTTGAAGCGTATAGCGGACCTGCTCGGCAAAAATAACCTCTAACTTAATGCACAACATTTCAGTAAAAGCGCCAGTCGTGATTACGACGAAACCGAAGAGTATGGCAGTAAATACAAATTACATTCCAAATCCTTGCCCGCCGGGTTCGCCCGTCTCTCGTTTGCGAGCAGTAGGATTAACGCTACACGAATCAAGAACAACAATGCTGGGAAATATGGTCACACGTTCCGGGTATCGTGCTCTGTTTCTTTGGTTTCTCGATTCAGGGCGAACCGTGAGTAAATAGTCACTGTTAAGATCCATCATCCTGGTGGTCTAGCACGTCGAGCACATGCAAGCACTGTCAAGCTCGCCCTGGAAGCATCAGCCTCTGGCCCGAAGCTGGCCCGACACAAGTTCCGGTGCCGGCTGGAGTGCTGAAAGCAGAAACCCGAAACATGAAATAAAGAAGCGAAAGTCGAATTTCAATCCACCATTCACATGCACTCCCAGAGGGACCACCTTGGGTGATCAAATTTCAGCACAGCAAGATCTAAATCGCCATGTAATCCGTGGCGTGTCTATGGACGGGTATGCGCCCGAAAAACGTTATGTACACGAATGATTGAATGAAGGGATAGAAATACCGTCCGTCCGTCCTCCTAACGGCACGGAAAGCGACACTGCAGAGAGCCAGCAGCACAAAGTGGCCTTAGTTCGCCGGTTACGGAAGGAAAGGACTACCACCACGAATGTTGTCAGAATTAGCAGAATGTAATAAAGCGGAGTGCGGAACGTTTCCCTGCTTGGAATGTTGAATCAAATAAACTGAACGTACACTAACGCATGCACGTGCACGGACACATACAGAAACACACAGAAAAGTCTTCGCTGTTCGAAAATCTTAAAAAATTCTTTTATTCCCAAAACTCTACCAAATTCGAACATTAGAGAGCCACTACAGTTGGCAAAGCTAGTCTTATTGCATTCCATGCCGTACGTTGGAAGACATTCTTCATTCGGAGTGAAATTTTACAACACCAAAACGTGCAAGCACGGCTTTGCGAGTAACGCTTTCTAGCTGAATCAATTTGGAAAGCCGCTTTGACGGCATACGCCTAGCGTTAGCATAATTTTGGATATAAATGCTGCTTTCATAATTACAAAGACAGCTTCCTACTCTCACATATGCCCAACCGGGAACGGGAACACCGAATGCAATAATATTTTTCACAATTTAAAATTGCAAAACATACAGCAAACAACAAAACAATTACATTCTTGAACCTTGGCTCTGAAACAATGCATGACCATTACCTTTCTGAGCAGGGATGACAAAGTAATAGGTTCTTAAATTATTTCAAAATGACTTAAAAATTATTAAAAATGTTTCACTTATCGGCAAGTTCAATAAAACTTTACAATATTTATTTAAAATGCATTAAAAACTGAGTCCTTCAAGGTTTGTTCTTACACCGAATGTAATAAGCCGGACATGGCCACGCGGTTTTGTAGCTTTTACATCGATATTTTTCGAAAAAACTAAACCATTTCCAAAACGCCATCACATTTCCATTTCTCATGCTGTGATTCGGAAGTAAATTCCCGGGATAAGGCCAATACAATACATTATATGCACTATGAACAAAATATTATAAACAATAGTAACATTATACATATGGCTTTTTATACAACGTTTCTACACGTTTTTTCTACTTGGTCAGACTGCTGAATAAACCGCAATTTCACCAAGATATTCCCGAAACGTATTTTAAATCAAGAAAAACAAATAACATTTTTACCCAAAATAATTAAGCTGAACGATCTATTTTTCATTTGCGTTTAGAAATAGATGCTACCCGTCGGAAATGATTGCACTCTCGCAGTTTTCAAGTAAAACTATGGGGTTTTCCTGCTTCCTACCTGCGTAACATGCAACTTATCTTTTCTATAGAAACGTGCAAATACAAGCAAAATGTACGCGGATACCTGCAGCCTTGAGCTGTGTCAACAAGGCGCAACCATAAATTATTAAACTTGACATTTCATGGTAAACCATATCTTCTGCTGCTGCTGCTGTCCTCAAAACGAGGAACTGCACGCTGGTATCGCAGGAAAATGCTTTTTTTTTGCTTATTATTTAACTACTGAGTGTTGTGTTGAGAAGCGTTAAATATTGTGCCTCAGATATATTTCATTTTATGGCATGACAAAATAAGCTGGTTAATAATTTCGAATTTTTACACTTTGGCGATTTTGCAAAGGCTCAGATTCTTTTTTCGCGTGCTGATTCTTTGCATTCATATTCAGGATACAACTCTTTGATGCGACACTAAAGTAAAACCAGGACACCGATAAAAGGTACCCGGGTTTCCCCAATCGCCCAAAAATCGGCTTCATTTATCCTTAACGCCTACGCCGTCTGCTTCACTGTGGACGTTTTCCTCTCGAGAAAAGCATCTGCCGTGCGGATGTTAGCATCAAGAGCAAGTCGCTACGAGTGAATGATAAATCAATTAAACCATTTTTGATTACCTTTGTTCTGACTTTTTCAAGACAATTAGCCTCAACCGTAGTCGTCCTTACCGTAGACGGTGTTGAAACCCATTTTGGGCCGGTTCGCCATAACTTCCATGTGCCCGCGACACCTAAAGGCCACGGAACAAACGGATGGCCCACCGCCGTACCTTACACACCACCGGTGCTGGATCGCCTGACATCGTTACGCAATTAGTCGCAAAAGCGTAAATGCTGCCGGTGGAAAATTGTGATTTCATGAGTTTCAAAATGGAACACTCCTCCGCAAACAGTTCGTGAACGATGGTGGTGTTTTATCATTCAGTCGGCTCCTGGTGAGAGCGTTCGCTTTGGTGGTAGGGTTTTATCTGAAATTCTAGGTCGTTTTCTTCTCCCAACTCCGGTTTCTGACACCATTTGTTCGATTAGCTATGCCTAACGCGTCGATTTTCCTGACCAAAGCACAGCTTATAGTAAATATACCGTCGACGAGCATATCGTTTCATAAGTCGTAATAGTCAAAAAGGTTACACGATTAAGTTCCGTTCCCAGTGCCAGCAAATTAATTAGTAAATTCGCACAGCAGAAACACAAACGGCGAATTTATGAAAAATTAACAATTTGTATGATTTTCACACTACTTCTCAAATTGTTTCATGAATATATGGTATGTTTAATATCTAGTTAAGGGACAAAGACGATCAAAACTTCCTCCAAGAGCTTACAGGCGCGTAATTTTAAACTGTACGGGTATAGTCAGTCATTTGATTTGTATGTGAAAACTGATACACTTACCACAAATTCCATAAGAGTGTTTCATTGCTTCATTTTTTTCACAGTCCTTGATAAACTTTACACGTTTATGTATTTCAATCAACCTTCTGTAACGTAACATTTTGTAAGGAACAATTGTTGTACAAACCCTAATCGTCGTATTGTTTTTATAAACACGAAAAAGAAACCTCTAAGGTCGTTCGTTTGTCGTTAACGTAAATCGAACCGCCATGATCTGGAAGAAAGCGATCCGCGCCATAAACGCCATTCGTAAATTACAACTGCACAACGAGCCTGGGAGAAGCACGAGAAACTCTCAAGTCACCATATGATTAATTAAAAGCTTTGCCTTATACTGTAAACTATTTGGAAGAGATACTGCACAGCTGCGAAAGCTTCCCTAGACGGTGAATGGGTCCACAAAATACTCGACTAAAGGATAAGTGAAGCGAAATATGAAGATGAGTGCAGCAAAAAAACCGGCGCGAACCTAGCTCTCCGAAGCAATATTTTCTACCACCGGTTTTCGGGATAAAGGAAGGTAAAATCGATATCCGTTTGCGACGGTCCTTGAAGTACGCTGGTGTCGCTCCTTTATAATAGCTGTTGGCGTTTCCGTTTCTACGTTCTTCGCCCGAAAGCGTTGGTGGAGAGTATATAGCCATCCCGTGCTACTTGTGAACGTTATGAACAATTTTTTGCTCTGTTGCTTCCTTACCAGTTCCTTGCCGTCGTCGTATCTCATGGATCCATATCGAACGAAAACGTCCTTATCTTGGGCTTGTTCCGATCCAATTTCCCCCCGAACCAAGTGGATCACCGCAAGCGAACGGCAAAAAGGCGGGATGGCATCTTAATGCAATTAGGCGGTCATTCCATTCCAACACTGGTGGAAGATTGAAACCACTCTGCCAACCTCGTAACGTAACGTGCTGTTCCTAGGCTGTGCAATGAATTTTCACCATCGTTTTGTAACGCTTATTGGATGGCAACAGTAAATACAATCAGTCCCGTTCACTTAGGGTTTAAAATTTTAATTTTTCAAACACGCCGCTTCTCGGCGACAGGAGTAAATTTAAGAAAACGAAACTGCTGGCAACGAATCTGACGCTTGCATGAATGCACACGTACGTTGGAGAATGGCATTGAGCGATTGCGTTGTGTAGCATAACGGGCGGCACACCGAGCATTGCTATCAGTGTATAAATTTTCATAAAGAATGCTTCCGCAGATTGCAAATCTAGATACGAAAGGTTTCACAATTTTTCACCATCGCAGTCCATAGCGCATAATGCGCTACTGGCACACTGACAAACCAGAACAAATAAAGAGTACGTACACATTATCGTCGCCTGCAAACACGTTCATCCATTTGTCCTATCCTTGAGCGTGGAACCATAGGGCGCCATCATGGCGACTGCAACGTCTGCAGCTCAGGAAATGAATGGTGTTCAGGTTGCCAAGAACCATTTTCGGTGCAGCACCACCAGCAGCAAACATGGAAACCTTTACCGACCGCAACAACCACCACGCACAAGCTCAGGAACGAATCGTGCGTTCGTGGAATCGTGAAGCAAATAGCGCAAAAAGTCCATACGAATGAAAAATTGAATCCGGAAATGACAACCTCGCACAGCACCGCCAGTTCGGAACATGAAACCTTTGGTAAGCCAAAAGAAGCGAATAACATATATTCCTTTCTTGCAAATGTGCGTTTTTTATTCTGAACATAAACTAGCGACGTGTGCTAACCGATAAACTTTCCAATGCGATGCTTAATTTTAAAACTACACTTCTCCTAGGTAACGAAACGTTTCGCGTACAGGGTATGACTTCATCAAGCAGTAATATCGAACAATTTTTCCATACCCCTAGATGGTTCGCGGTATCCTCCCTCCGTTCGGTGCCCGTAGTATGAGATTCGCATTTAAATTACACTCATCCAAGCTTGCCCTGTGTTTGCCCTGGAAACTGTTGGTCGGAAATTGTTCCATGAAACGTTCAACTACCTGTTGAACGACACTGCTTTCATGGACACAATTCTCCACCGCGGGTACCTTCTGATCAGCCTCGAGCGCGATGCTTACTCGCAACCGTTTCGCTGCGTTCGACTGTACCTCACTTTCGTCGATGAGTCTCTTTCGGCTCGCCATGAAATTTCCCTGCAATCGTCGACGCGTTGTTTTCGGAGTGCAAACACGATCAGCATGATCGTTCGAAGCAGCCGGTATCAACGATGCCTGCTCCTGTAGTCGAAATGGTGCAATCGGCGTGAAACCCTGCACGTTCTTCTCCGGTGATGTCTTCTGCAGTTCACTTTTCGGTGTGCCCATAAATGCTTCAACACTATCCAATGAGATATCTTCTTCGGAAAAGCTTTTGCTCACTACACTGGCCTTCACGTCATCAGTTGGGGGGGATATTTTCAATGGAACTAATATAACGAACGGTAATTTATTTCTGGTAGAAGACAAAACATGTGCTGAGTTGGCTTGGTTCAAAACCGCTGGTCGAGACGTTCTACATGTCTTAGGTGTGCCGGTAGTCAGCGATAGAGACAAATCGAACACGGCATCACTATATTTCTTCGATTTATACCGTTTCCTACCAGTGCTCGTTGTTGTAATATCCTCCTCTCCAACTTCTATCAGCGATCCATTTGAATCGTTATCATCTCGACCGGAAAACATTTGTCCAACTGTTTCCATCTCCGGAGTACTGACACTTAGTTGCACGAAATTTTCTGCTGTCACACATGACTGATTGTAGCTGGGCTCCTCTTGCGTTTCTTCGTCTCCGGGATCGAACTTAGGGCGGGATCTTGGTAGCACCATCCCGGGGTAAGTCATCAAAACTCGTGGTGAACTGCAGGCATCTTTACCTAACTCCAACTGCTTCATTATGGCACTCGTGGGATTTCTAGGAATCCAACGAAGACACATCTCCCGTAGCGCAATCCTCTTCACCGAACCTTTGAAACGGTCATGGTGCTGCTGCACACGGTGCCAGTCAATACAGATGAACGGACGATTAGTACGTATGCAACCGGTGCGCTCCACCCGATATCGGATAAAGCCCAGCTTCCTCAATCCCGTCACAATATCACATGCTATCATGCCCGTTTCTCGCGTTATGCTGTCCAACGATACTGCGTCGTCTCGGTTGATGTAAAAGTACGACAGCAGTGTCGAACACCAGTACTGGTGATACGTTAGACGACCAAGATCGGATAATGGCCGTTCGGGTGTACCAGGTTTATGTTCTACGCGACTCAAAAAATAACTGAACTCAATCAGGAACTGACCATAGCCTTGTCGCTGGTATTGCGGCATCGTAAGTATGCACGACACGTTATACCTCATTTGGTTATATTTTTCCTTAGAAAAATATCCCACCACGTGATGGCCGAGATTGTCCCGCTTGGTTAGGAGGTAAAACAGAAACGGTTCCACATCGAAGTAGAGTGTCTTGTGATCAAGAAAAAGCTTCGCCAGCAAGCACAAGCTTTGGCAGTACAGTCTCTGATCGTTGCCATCCACTTCAAACACCGAAATATCGCCGTCTCTATAGATCTCGCACCCGGGAGGATGTTTCAGCGTGCACTTGGCTTGATGCCGCCACAGTTCGTCACTTGTTTTCATGTACTTCAAACAAAATTCGCACATATAAAGCATCTTCAGTTTAGCATATTCCTGGGGAAATGGACTAGAATACCACGTTTCTATCTCGTGCCGTCCGAATCGAATCGCCGCTGGTGTACGTTTAAGGTTGTCCTGCTGTAGAACGCAGCGCTTCAGCAGCACACTACGAAACACGTGTAGATCATCGTTCAATACTTTATCGCCCAGTTTGATTCGCATCGCCTCAATCCGGCCATCAATCAGGTCAGCCTCGGTGGGCTGTGGACGATAAAACCGTGTACCATTTCCATCGTTTCCTTTGCAAACATCGGGTTCGAGCATGGGATCCCTTTTGTTGCCCTTCTGCGAACTGAGTTGTTCACGTTTTTCACAGTCCCCACAAAGCCACCGCTGCCTTAGCTTCTTTTCCCTGCTCTGTACGGGAGGGTTCATACACTGGAAGTGAAATTTCCGCAAACATATCGCACACTCCACAACACAACGCTGCGCACGACCGAGACTTTCGTTCAAAGTGCTACATCCATCGCACGGTTTACATTCCTCGCAAAACCATCGGTTGCCGACCGACACTAAATGGGACAGTGGAACCGCTGTTTCACATCCGTTCGATTTGTGTGAGCAGCTATCGTGAAGGGATATTCCACAACGTTCGCATGAGCTCATTGGATCCGGTTTGCGCGCCTTAGGACCTGTGAGGCTAGGCTTCAAACATTCAATGCACAACACACTCGCCGGAGGACGCACGTTCCGCGCTTGTGTTTCCTTTCGCGTCCCGGTTTTGCTGCCGCCACATTCAACAATTCTATAGATCGTTTCATCACGCCGACGCACTGTTTTTATCAAACCAATATGTACCGCGTCGTTCAGTCGAGCAGCGATCGTTTCCTCGTGAAACATGTGTCGTTTTCGTATAGCGTAGCATATGCGAGGAAGTGTAGCGCATTGCTTTTGTGCGTGTATCGATCGCAGGGCTGCCAAAATCCACTCCTGCCACAATTCCTCACTGACTTGGTTCACTTTTTCGGGCATCGCTGGCAACAAAACACGGTACGATATCCTGAAACCTCAAAAATAGACTAACTCGCTTAACACAGTAACTGGTTTAAATATTGCCTGAAACCTACAATCCAGACTTTTAGGTACATTTGTCTTCGTGTGCCTGAGCAGCGAGGTAAATTTTGTCGTATCCATAATGCTCATATATTACCTACCATTTTCTGCGCACTGTTGTTTTAAAAAACTTTGAAAACTCTGTAGGTGCGTCGGTAGCTCGGTGTTTGCACGGTTGTGGTCAAGTAATTTTAATGTGATGTCAAAGCGTTTGTGGTTTAACATGTATTTACAATTAAGAAATGAAAGAGCACGCACACTAACCTGCAGTGGCATTACTTTTTTGCTATACCATAAAAATACACAAAACTATTCCACTAACACACTATACGCTTCACATTTTGAAAAACCCCATAATTTTGTCTCTTTCGTTTTGCTTCGTTGAATTCTTTCGGCAGAAAGCGACACCTTCACTTTCCGCTAGCGAACTTCTCTTTTTTTTGTTTCTGGGAAGAGTGTTTCGTACTTACACGCTAAACAGCTAAACGTCAGAGCAGCTAAACGTCAGAGCGTTTTGATCAAAACAACACGTCGTGTATACGGTCAGTGAGCAGAATATTTGTTGGCGAAAATTAAGCTATTTCTAGTGTATATCTATTGAAGAAAAAACTGAAAATGTTCTTTCGATTACATATATTGTATCGGCACATCTATTAGCCTGGACGGCTATCATACAACACAGAGGAATCGATGTTTTCAATAACATCGATTATCTACGACAACTCCCTATGATGAAACCGCTTGCTATGTTCAAGAGCCACAAGGAATATCGGTGCCGGTAATGCAAAAAGGATTTTAACGAGAAGTGTGGATTATAGCTTCGCTGTGGCTGGGATCGGTAAGTAATTTACTACCTTGTAGTATCACACTCATATATTGTCTAACTTTAATCGTTAGTAGCGTGAATGGATAAATCAGGGTGGGTTTATTATGTTATTATCTATGCGTGTGACCCATATTTTAACATGAATTTGAAAGGAATATATTAATTGTATGGTGTTATTTAAACGATTATTTCAGTTGGGACGCTATTGATTGATTTTAGTTTCTTAAATTGACCATATTACTATAAAATCTTGGATATCTTGGATTTCTATAAAATGTAACGAATGCTTACAATGCGCCAAATTCAAATCCGAATATTTTGAAATTGAGCAGTCGTCGATTATTGCGATCGATCGACTCGGAAAGAATATCAATATTTTTTTTATCAAATTTTCTTTGTACACCTACGCAAACCAAAGTAAATGGAAAAAGCGGTTAACAAATTCGTATCCAAGCTACGCAATGAACAATAGAGTGACAAAGGCTAGAATTTGGACGGCCAAACGTAAAGTCGGATAGCTACTGATTCAGTGTAATTCATGGTGTAAATCATTATTTTGATAACATTTGAGTATTTTGTACTGTTTCCATTAGATTCTATCACGCCTTTAGCCTTCTGAGTTAATTTATTACTAAGTTTGCACAAATTTTTCTAACTGTGCTTTGTTACTCACACGGTGTACAGCTACTTTTTTCAAATGGGTTCATAAAAGATCAATAACGTTAAGATCCGATGACTGAGTAGGAGTTTCAAACGCTTTGGGGCAATTAAAAAGTAGCCTCATGCGTGCTGCCCAAGATTTATGTGAAGGATAATCATCCTAATAGAATGCATATTCTCGAGTTATTCCCATTTTATCAACACTTGCCTTAAGAGGTCACTTCAACATGTCAATTTAATTCTGCCCTTGGATTGAAATTTTGAAGTGAAATTTTCCAACTCCTTTAAACGTCATACACCCCCATAATATAAAGGAGCCACCGCTAAACTTCACGGTATAAATTTAACACTTTCCCTGGAATTCCTCCTTATCGTTGCGCCATATACAACACTGTCCATTCGGGCCAAAAAAAAAAAGATTTTTATGTAATCTGTTAATAAAAGCTGTAGAAAATATCCTCTTTAATTAAATTAAACTTCATTTGTTGAAGTAGATTAGTTTACGTTGCCCCAAAATTCAACATCGTTATCAACATAAGCTTTAGCGAATTCCAATCTGAGTTTCCGATTTTTCACCGATATCATCGGCTTCTTTCGGGGGGTCATTGCTTGAAGCCCATTGGGATGTAAGTAATTTCTGACTATTTGAGCACTTACATTCACGGTTAAATCGGCTTGTAATGGGTTTCTAATAACCACTGCAGTGGTAAAAAGCTTAGATTACGTGATTCTACGAATCATTCTTCCTTCCCTAGCCTGGATTTTGTGTCGAGACAAGCAATTCTTTGCCGTTTTCTCGACACTTTTGATTGTTTTATACTTTGTAACTATATCTTGTATGGTTAATCTGCTAATACTAGTCTAAATACTAATATCACGAATGCTTTTTCTATCTTTATGATGGTAAATGATTACATTTCTTCCTAGCAAGATTGCATGACGCATGTTTGAGAAATTTATAAATTTTTCCAACGATTTCCAATTACTGCCTTTATTTTCCTAACATGAACGATTGAAATGTTTCAGGTTTGGGATCAACCTCGTGAAAAGATTGATTTTGATTATCATAATCTGTCGCGCTAAAATTTAACCTCTATTGACGATTTTCCATGCTGAAAAGCGACATGACAGTCCACTGATCTAAATTGCCCAAGTCTGCTGTCGTCCAGCGGAATGTTCTGATGCTAATAACAGACAGCAACCGGCACAAGGAGAGCGTACATGACCAACGTGCAGAACCATCCAATCGGAACGGATTTGAATATTGGATGAGAAAATAATTACTCTGTCGCTGAGGAACGTTTTCGTTCATTCATAATTGTATAAAGTAGGGGTGAGACGAAAGAACGCTGGCAGTTCTATCTACTCTACCCGCGACGGGAGCTTACGAATCGTCTGGGCAAGACGTGCTTCCCGATGTGGCGTCGTACTAAAATGGGGCCTCTCGTTTGGATTGTTTTCTCGAAACCACTGCCAGACGGTATGGAGAGTTACGCTAGAATGGAGAAAATAATGACAAGCAACAATAATCCCTGCCAGTGGTACAAAAATGCGAATAGAGCACATTCGAGTAAAGTACTACAACTTTGCCCGAACCTTAAGTTAGAAAAATAATGGCTCTTCTACGCTGGTAGCGGTATTTGTAACGTTTCGGCTCGTTTTGTTGCAGTTGGCATTCGATTTCCTTTTCTTCCATTGCTTATTTTATTTTTAGTTTTACATACCAAGGAATCCTAAGACACACAGCAAGTCTCCAGCGAGCATATTTTGTTCCACTCTTGCCATGAATAATTGCAAAGCTGTATTGCATTTAATGCGACTAGCGTAAGCTGGCAACGCTCTTACTTTGCCGATACATCGACCGCAACAAGTTAAACAGAACGATGGGAAAAAGTTCAGCATAAGCTTTCCTCATGCTTCGTTTGCACTTTCAGAATCAATGGAACAGAAACTTGGGCGAGGTAACTTTGGATCCATCACCGTTTCAAAGTGTCCTGTAAAGTGAGGCGCAAATTTGTTCACAGCTACCTTACGAGGACGGCGAAAAGCTCTTTAATATCGTAATGGTTCGCATGGTTGCACTGTTGGGGCTTGATTGTTCTTTCACGGTTCACATTTTCCTCGTGAAGTCAAATGGCACTAATACCAAGCCCATTAACAACCTATCGAGCCCACAGATACCCTTCAAGGGGCCGGTGGATTGAGTTACGATGCGCAGAGTAAAGAGCGACGGTTCGGGACGGTCGGATTCTGCTAGAAATGAATCCCTAATAATCGTCCGCGAAAGCTGATTGTGTTTTAATTATGCCGGCTATGGTGTGTCGCGATAGACCCAACCATCTCATACACTCAACTCCCATTTTATTTCCCATCGTCGTAGCAGATTCGTTTCAAAACTTAATTATAGCGCAAACTTTTGCTTCGGTATAGTTCAATTATAAAGTGAAAAGGCGTCGTTACAACGCTGGATCCAATAATGAAGTTGGAGATCATGTTTTAAACAACGATTATGTTCGTTAACCACAGATAAGTAGATAAGTTTGTTTTACAAGGGATTTGAAAACTGTACGTTGGTACCCGAGATACATGCAATCCGCTTGTTTGTACAGAAAATCGGGGCCATAATTGAATTGTTACCCCCCGGGGAACACAACGATGATCCTCAGAAACATCTCTAATTTATAGGCACCTTCTCCATAGTGTAATTATCGACCTGTTGCTCTCATAGAACCAAGCCGCTGCACATAATGCCTCCGGTGACACGCTACTAGATGCATAACCACTCTTGGCTCTTGTTGGAGTGGATTATTGATGCCCGCTTTATCCATTATGCTCCTGCCTGCGTGTGCGTGTCGACGGTGCGAGAAGATTAAATTTCTTAACTGAGTTTGTTGCCATTTCTAAGTCGATGGTCGTTGCGTTCCACCGTAACGTTGATGATGGAAAGCAGGTTGTAAAGCAGTTAGTGTAAGTTTCTGTATGTCACAGCTTTCCCTGCACAAGGATGCATTTAGACACCACTGTTTGCTGGCGGTAGATTTCATGCTCTGTTAGCTGCGTGCAAGGGATGATGGAATCTCTTTAAAGTGAGTAACGTGTTGCAAAATACACTTTATCTTAATCAAATCCAATTTGTAGCGATGCCGTGCAGCGATAATGTTATTTGCAATGTAACGGACGAATACCTTCCGCGTAGCGTGAATGAGAGGCAGCATGTAATAAGCGGCATACCGTTCACAATCTGTGATATGAAGGGACCGATTTGTCATATGACCAGAGATGGTGCAACTAGTATCCTTTGTTTTAGATAAGAAGTAAACGTGATGATTTTGATTTCTTTGTTTTATGCAATACTTTATGTATTATTTATATCGCTACTTAAATGGAATGTACAAACATCTTTGTAATAAGCATCAAAAATAGTTATGTTCATTTCATGCAACTCCTTGATATTGGATACCATAGTATTCAACAGTAAGTGGTAATCGATATTCTGGTAAATCGGAAATATAATCCATCGAAATAGTACAGCAAAGCAAACTCTCACTCAACAAATGGAGGGGAAAATAACAATTTCTGAATGAAATACTTCAAACCATTTCTTGTTTTCGTTACGTTTGGTGTATTCAGGCACGAGTCTCATCACACCCACTAGATGCTACAAAATAGCACCCACATGCATTTGTGCTGTCGTTCCATTCAGATCGGACACGCTGTGTACTTCTTCCATTCCTTGATTTAGTCGTATGCATCCGACGGACACTAGAGGGAGGAAACACAGTTTCCCGCACATTTCAACCTCTTCGCTAACACGAACCGACGTGCCAACTGGAAATCCACATCCGGTTGCTGTTCGGTTGGCGAACGCAAGGATTCAATCAACACGAAACGATGTTTTGCTGTGAAATAGTAGTGACAAGAAGAGTAACGAAGGCAGATGTATTGCATTCTAAATTTGTCCAGCGAGAAGAGTCAACCACTGATCCGCTTTTTGCGCACCAGGGTTTTCCATCAGACAAACACGGGAACTGGGTTGGGTTGGAGATGCATGTTGATGAAAAATTGTTTTCAACGATGTATCTACTCCATGGTGGGATCATTATTTTTTTTGTTGTGCGTCAAACCGTGTCCTTGCTCGTTTTCATGGTGATGTTTTGTGGGATGATATGTTCCGTGCAAATAGTAAACACGACACGAAGTTGGCACAGGAAACCGATTCACTTGTAAGTTAACGATGTTATGTTATGGACAAAAAACGTGCCGTGCCACGACGGACATGATTTATCACGGTCGATGTTGCAGTTGTATTCATCATAAAGTGTACAGAATTCCACCGGAATTCGTATCTTTTGTAAAAAGTTTTTTTTTCTTTGTTTTAGAACCATAGAAATCTGAATTAAAAATCTTATTCAAGTTTAACATATTGTATCAACACACTCATTACTAACACTGATTTGTTATAGTAATCAATAACATTAATGTTCATAAAACATATTCTACAATGATTAAGCAATTACTACAAATATCGATAACGACAATAATATTATCAGCGTGTCAGCTGGTATAGAATGGTACTGCTGTTTCAGAATTACCTTTTTCCGGCGCACGGCGAACGTCATCACGTCATCATGTTCTCGCTTCCAAACCCATCATAAAGCAATTTCCTGGCAGGAAAACACGAAACAATTGCGAAACTAGGCAAACAATTTGCTATGAAGAGGATATAAAACATTTATTGCTAGGTACTGCTACATACACTGTTCACTAAAACTACTCGTCATGCCACAGCTCGACAGTCACTGAAGACGGTCTGGTTCAGTTTATACAAAGTACCTCATATAACTCGGACGGTCTCGCCGAACTAAGTATCAAAATGTTCATCACGGATAGAAACCGTCGACAGCATTACAAGCGTGCTTTCGGAAGGGAGTGCGTGTAGGAGCGAGAGACTGCCAGCCAAACCGCACTAGAGGGGTTCGCTATGATCCAAACGCCCATTGCCCGCGAAATACTAGCTGTTTGGTTGCCAGTGGCGTGTTTTCAGTCCGTACCGACAGAGCAGCACCTTGCGGAACGCGTCTCGGAAAGCCTTGTTGAAGATTGTGTAAAAGATGGGATTCACCAAACTGCTGGCATATCCGAGCCAGGTAACAAACTCAAACACCCACTGGTCGATGTTGTCCTCACAGTCCTTGCAAACGCTCGGCAGAAGGTTGAGCACGAAAAACGGTGCCCACAGAATGACGAACGTGAAGAACACCACACCGAGCACCTTGGTGGCTTTCTGCTCCAGGCGAATGATGCGCCCATGTCGTGAGGAATTGCGCGAGATCATGCTCGAGTTACGCGAGTGGTGAGATCGCACGGTCATCGTTGTGGTGGCCAGTGTCGGAACGGTTGTGGTCGCAGCTGCAACTGCCATCATGGCCACCGTAGCCCCGCCACCTCCAGTCTGCTGTTGCATCAGGCACGGCGAGGAGCTGTTCTTCTTAGGCGCACCCCGGAACATAGTCTCACCACTGCCCCCAACTCCGCACGAACTGCCGTCGAGTGCCGAATGGCGAAGGTTGATGGAGCGTCGCAATGACACACTGGACGGGCTCGCTTTAGTCGGCGTTAGCAACAGAGATGTGCGGGCGCCACCAAAACTCGAACCCCGTCGCTGATGGCGTCGCTGATCCCACGTCACAACCGATATGCCCTTCGGTGCGCTACACTTTCGACTTGGCGAGGCCAGGGCCGATGCGGGAAGTGTCGAAAGGCTGCTCGAGATGGACCGTGTTGGATGGGACGTTACATTCGAGCTGGATGAGATGGAGATCGTGCTATAAACGAGACTGTCGCCCGTGGCTCCTATCGTGCTGAAGTCCGAACTCGTTTTCACGATCTTGATCTCGGCCGGACGCAGATACTGCTGTTGGCTGGATGCACCTTCACCGAAGAACGGACACTTGCACGGCGGTGGAAGCTTTAGACTTTGCGATAACGGATGGGTATTGAGCGATGAACCCGCACCCGGGCCTTCACTGCACGTTTCACCGTCCCGAGGAGGATCACTGGTAGCCGGAACGGACGCTAAACTTTCACCCCCCATCTGCGTCGGTCGGCATCGACCGGATGATTCGGGGGTTGACTTCTCTTCGCGCTCACGCAGCTCGAGCAGAACGTCCTGCATAAACTGCTCATCCACCTCGATGTCGTCCGATTCCGGGGGTGGTATTGCATGCGGTAAACTTTTGAACCGCTTCCGTACTAACCGCACGGGTGGTGGCGTTCCGGAGTTACGGCGATTTATCCAGGTGGACGTAGAGCTTCGTCGCTTTTTCACCGGCACCGGCGATCGAATCGTTGGCATCGTTCCTACAGCCGAAGGATTTCTTATCGGTATCTTCTTTCTGTAGCGAATGAATAAACAAAAATATTTATATCACAATTAATTACGCTATAGCAGATATTGCATAAGCAGATGTACCAGGCATTGCATTATACTCATTTCGTTTGACATAAACAAGTTACGATACTGTTTTGATTGTATCAAGTGATTAGATTGTTACCTATTCCGTTTACACCGAAGAATTTTCGCAAAGTTCTTACTTTATTGATTATGCTACACATCAATCGCTGAATGTTTTGCGAGATGTGTATTTGCATTTTCTGGATTACACGCTTATTTTATCTCATTCTGATCCCATCAGGTTCCCTGGAAAATAATTATTTGAAATCAAAACAGTTCAAACCTGTCCTACCCAGTGCTAGGGGGGTGGGATGTTCTAAAAAATAAAATCAAAGTCAGTATACTTCCTAAGAAAATAGCATTACATCAATGGCCATGATCGTTCTCATCTTGCACACTGCGCTCGCCGCGAATTGTGTGGTACCGTAGTCAAAACATAAAAGTAGATTCCACCGAACGTATCCGGCATGTTACATCGGGGAATTGAATTTATTCGGATGTGATAACTGTAATGTAATACACTTCACCACCTGCAGCACAGGACGATGACGAATCGACTGGCGGCTTCCGACTGGCATTTGGCGGTAGGGAGGGTAAATTTATCATGTTAAGGATGATGAAATGAATTTACAGTCGTACGAACAGTGTACGGGGAATACGAACCAGTGATGTTGGGGATGATACGCTACTCTCCTGCAGCCGAACGGCCTGGGATGCGACGGATTCGGGACATGTTCATTGGAACACGCGTAAAACGATCGGTAAACGGTTGATGTGTCCAACAACCTCTATACAACATCCACCGTTTGAAAGACGGCTAATTCTCAGAAACGACAGGTGTAATATGAAACGCTTTGCCAAGTGCACAATAACCAATGGGTGAAATTTCTTGGAACAATTTAGACTGATGCTCCAAAGCTGATCCTGCACCCCATCCATACTCAGTATCGTACAGTGGGCCACACACGGTAGCCAATAGAGAATAAAAGGAGGGCAGCAACTATTTATATCGGTGACATTATCAGCCTTAAATAGCACAATAAACATGGCTTCGCGATGGGACGCCGCGGATCTCTGGTCTCTGGATATTTGGCTTATTTTTATGTCCTTTCCACTCGAACGGTCAATCCTCTCGCACATCATTGCACACGACGCGATGGCACCGGGACAGAGGATGGAGTGATGACATACGTAAAAGATTGCTGAAAATTCCACAGCACAGCACTAATCTTGTGTCATCAGTCAACGTTCGGTGAGTGAGCGATAAGCCTTCAACCAGTCGCATGGTACCGCGTGTGAGAAGGAAAGGAGGAGAAATATTCAATCTTCACATGGGGGAAAAAACATAACTCGTAACCCTAGGACGTCAACGTCGTCATCGGAATCGCGCAACGTTTCCTTGCCGTGTTCCATGTTGGTACTGTTCTGTACAGTAGAGTCACACGACCATCATGGTCTTAGCACAGATCATCAATTTTCAAAAGGAATACTGGAAGGACAAGCTTTAGCTTATATAGTCAATCTTCTGGCAGTATCCGTTCGAAACACAATATGAACAAAACATTATGCGTATTTTACTGCTTATATGCATTCTTTATGTTGACTTTATTTTTATGAAGTTATATCTGTTCGGTTGTTCTAATATTTGATAATACCATACACCGAAATTCACACTTATTTTTAGGTTGGGAAACATTTATATATGCAACGTGTTTGTCTACTGAATACGTCAAAATTTTGCAATTCTTTAATTCTTTAGCACAAGCTAAAGCCAATGGTTGAGAAATTAAAATCCCCAACAAAAAACCGGATCATATGAAAGTGCACTAGAACCTTTCGAGGCCCATTTATCAATTTTCTTATTATTCTAACAATGTAAAATAAAAAATAAACACTGATGGTTTTTGACTGACGTGAATTAACTGTTTTATCAGAGGTGTGTGTGGCACGAGTGTTTCATTCCAATGGATCAATATTAAATTTTTGCATGATTTTTTTCCGGTGCAAAATTGATCTCATGCCTGTGTTAAGCGGTAAAATGTGCATACCATCGTATTTTGTAATCAATTATATTATGTAGATTCGAAGTCAACGCCAAATAACGTCGCAACGTAAGCTTTTAGTGTAATTTTATATCAAAATTTATGTAAAATTAAGATGTATTCTGGCTTTTAAATTACTTCCTTGGATAAAGGAAATCATGAAATGTCAACGGTTATCTGCCACTTACCGAAATGAATCCTTTTCCCGATTCAGTTCGGGCGATGTTGAACTACCATTTACGCCAAGGCTTCTTTCGCTATGCTGCGCAACGGATTCCAACCCCTGGGATAGTTTAAGCATCTCTTCTCCAAACCGTTGCATCGCCGTCATCGTTATCGAACTCGGTTCAGGAATGCTGACAAGTAGAACAAACGATTATAATTATCTTAACGTGACGTGACATATAAGGCGTAAAATATAATTCATGAGAAAAATTACATCGATTTTTTTTTTCATTCAGAAGCATACATTTACCTAGACTCTAGCAACCAAAGATCGTGGTTATCCAGGGTCGAAAGCTCCGTATCGGTTGACGCCGCCGAATGTGCATGCTGATTCTGTGCCGTGGGGAGACTGAGCTTGATTATTCGCTTCCACGTGTTCCGCCGATCAAAGGCCGGTGCCTGCCCTAGCCACCCACTCGACCACCCGCCACCGTTTCCGGCACCGCCCAGGTTTTCACTCTGTTGTGCCAAGAGGCGCACAGTCAATGTATACGTAATCAACATCACACAGAGTGGAATGTAAAAGCATACGATTGACCCTACCAGCTTATACACGGGATCCGGTATTTGGCACGTCCCGTTGACTAGCACCGATGCGTGATTCTGAGAGCAATAAGAAACACCGTAGCATGAATACCTTTTTCCGCTGACATACGATATTCCGTGGCCTTACCTTGGAATACATTAGGCTTAGCGGGAGACTCATTGCTATCGAAAGTAACCATACGAAACTTATTTTCAGCACAACACGTCGCCGCGTTTTGTTTCGACCGAACTTCATTGGATAACGCAGCGATAGATATCGATCAACCGATATGGTGCAAAGGTGCATTATGCTTGCGGTGCAAAATAAAACATCCAGACATATCCACACCAGACAGTACTCCGAATCTAGCGGAAAGTAACCTGAAATTGAAAGGGAAAACAATTATAGATTTATCGATCAGCATAGCGGGGAAAACCGGGTGTCGCCATTTTGCAAAAAAAAAACAAAAAAAACTACCCGTTCCATCGACCGGTGACAATGGACACGTCACTGAGGCGGAGATTCTGATTATTGGACCTTTACGTTAAGTTTAAATGAAGTCAAATGAATTTATTTTGTTTTCTAATCTGAGTTTTAATTACATTAAATTAATAAGAAGTTTTTTTTCAAAAGTCTAAGTCATTAAGTATAAAACAATGGACATTGCAAAACATATGCCAAACAAGCATTCAAGATCAATACATTTGCATTCTTGTATGCCTATTTAAAGTAAAAACGCTATCGTTTTTGGTGTAGGATATTTCGCCGTTTTAATTTTCACATTGTTTGCTTAATTCCTTCAAACAGCCCTTGTTAAACAAAGCATCGAGATCAAAATCATGTCGGTTGATCAGTTGTTGAACCCCCGGCTAAACAGCTCTTTGATCATGGAGCGGTCGATTTCGTTGGAAGTAATTAATTAGTTTCAAGTAGTACCCACCACGGGTTCCGTTTCAAATTTCGCCGAAGCATCGAAACACACCGAAAGTATAAGATGTGTTTTTTGCGAGATTTTCGCTTTGCTATGCCACATTTCGGTTTGGTGAAACAACCCTCGCCTATCGAAAGATAATAGATGAACCACTCATTGATCGCATTACATGTACATTGCATTCGGAATCATTTATGTTGCACAATTCAGTTCAGTATTTACTCTTTTTTATATTTGGGGATCCAGCGCGCTTAATGGTTACACGTTTTTTCCTTCTCGTTGTATACACCACTAATAGCAGTTAGATGTGCCACGTTAGTGTGGTGTTGGAGGTCTTAAATCGGTCTTAAAACTACATGAAAGATGCTTTTTCATATTCAGAGTACATGAACATCAAAACACTGTTTAATTGGGCAATTGTAGAATAAAAATTCTGTTATAAAACTGATCGTTAATAATTTGTATGCAAAAGTAACTGTTAATGTAATGTCAAAACTATACCGTACAGATGCGAAATTCTACATAATTTGTATTACTTATGCGACGGGTACATGATCCTGTTTTTGCTCGGCATTTTAATATACCAACCGCTCACACTCGTACAAAAGAGAGTACGACTAAGAGCTTATAATTCACTTTACGTCACTTATTTACACAGTGAACATATGATTTGTGTTAGAACTCATGTAGTGTTTGAAACATATGTGCTCCGTACGATGTAAACATTTAAAAAATGCATATATGTATGTAATAACGTTACTCCGGCCGCAAACGCAATGTGTGTGAAGTGATTTGAGGTACGCTTTATGAATAACCAACATGTATAACATATATTTTCGAAACAGAGCTGCCTCGTTCCTCAGAATATGCTTCGTTTTGCGTGAGCGATGTACTTTAGGGCGTAGGGAATTCCCTATCCTTATCACTTTTAATGCTTCTCCCATTCGATGCGATCCAAATTGATTGATCAATATATCGGTACTATTGAATTTAGCTGGAATGTGTTTCGCCATTTGTATTGCAACGAAATTGGATTTTGTGTTTATTTTTAACATAAATTTGCACATACAATAGTTGCTATGTATTAAAATGTGTAAAGGGGTTAGTACGTTAAATCAAATATTAACCTTCTGTAAACAGCAAATTGTACCATAAAAAATCTCTGCTTTCGTTGTTTTTCTTGACTGAGGAATGTTGATGATTGTGAATGATAGAAATTGAAAATGAGTATTTCTACTCCTGTTTCTTTATATTTTTTCCAAATGATATAATCACAAAACACAATGTTGGGCAAAAATCAGCACCATTTACTTGCACAGCCAATATGTCCCAATTATACACTTAATTATATAAAAATGGAAATAAATACGCATGTGATGTGATTCCACTCTTTAGAAAAACAAACACAATTATCTAGACGCACGTGATACCACTTAATGAGAACGTTAATGTTCTGAAATATGGTGATTAATCTTATTCAGTAAATACGTTTTTCGATACTCAAACCTTTTTTTTTTGCTTTTACATTTTTGGGTAATATTTGCATAGGACATATTCCGAAGGATCAACAGTATGTATACCGAAGGATCAAATCTCCTTAGAATCGTAAATAAAATAACAGAAGAACGAAACGGTCGTGCAATCGGTTTTTTCGTGCATTTCATGTTCATCGTGTTTCTTGTATTCATGGTCTTAGCAGCGCTACTTTTCAAAATCTATCTGGGAAAATGTACGAAATGGATTTCATTATCATAATGGATTATTTTTGTACGAATTGTGTACGTAATTCCATGCCGAATTGAACAAATATTCGGTTTGAACATACGCGCACAATTTGTATTTGTTCCGGAATATGTCGATAAATTCCAACATAACAAAATGATAATTATACATTTTTGAAAAGAAAAAATAATACATATTATAAATGTTTGTTTTTAGTTTTGGCATTTACGTTCAATACATAGCAGTGTAGCAAGAAACCAATTACGAAATTATTTTTTAATACTGTTTGTTTTTCATAAGTTCACAATGTAATCATAGTGCCAATGGTTAAATTGTTTCAAAATCTTTTATATCCCTCCGAGGCAGGCAACATCGAACCGTGCACTAGCCATTATGCCTAAACACAGAAGCACGATCTCATAACATTGTTCCGAGCAAACCGTTGCCTTTAATGAAGCTTTTTATGAAGTGACGTGTGACTTGGGAGATGGGGTGGTAACAACCGGCTGCAGAAAGGCTTAGCGGAGCTGTTGCTATTTTTTGTCCTTCCGAATGTTGGCGAACTCCTCCTTACAGTTTCTATCGATACCTATGGACACATCATTAATTAGTCCCTGGTAAACAACGAAAACAATTGCCTGTGTAAATGCTTTCAACACGTTGGACGCCTTGGGGGCAAACTATCGCAAGAGGCATTGAAACGCAAGTTCGCTTGAAACCCTCCATTTGCTACAGGCGGGAGAAATTGTAAAGGTGTTGTGAAAGCGAAGGCGTGAAAGTGTTTGTGCAAGTGTGAATGCTAGTTGTTTTTCCTACTGGTTAGCTTCCGGATACGAGTTTCCGACCGCCTACGCCTTCCCTCCTTCCAACGGAACGGTGCTGCGACTGAGGACGGGCAAAATCATTCCAAGTAAAACCATTTTTCATTCGTGTCGCTCTTCCTTCCACAGCAGGCTTACCAAGAGGTCACATGGTTTACCCTCTGGGCACCGGAATGCGATCGAAACTGCGGGAAGTGGTAAAACGGAAGAATAATACCATTGCCCGGGACCATCCTACTGCAGCAACTGTGAGCCGTTCCGGCCGACCACCTTCATCGACAGGATCATCCATTGGATTCGCTGGAGGTTGCGACGATAAACAACGCTAACAGACAGCAGCCCAGCGAGATTTGCCTGCTTCTGTCAGTCAACGTTTGACAGGATTCGGCCTAGGCCGGAAATGTATGTTTGTGTGTGTGTGTGTGTGATTTTTTTTGTTTTCATATCTTATCCAATGTTTTACGGTTGTTTTCTGCCACCATCTTGCGGTGCTGTGGGCGTGGAAGGTCTTCATGACTGTCTGTCACCCACGAACGATGGTTTTGCAAGCGGCAGGACACCCGAGACATCAGCGCACTTGACTTCGCCGGCGTATATTGACTAGCTGGCTGATGCTTTCGCATGTGGACAAAGAAAAGGACCTCGTTCCGCAGGACTGAGCATCACCGGTAGGCAGCGAGGCGATCCGCGTCGTACCGGTGTATAAATATTTCATGATTCGAATTTACATAATATTATTCGTAATGCTTTGCTTCCATCCCCTGGCGGATTTGGCGCGCGGGAGCAACAACACTGTTACCCTCAAACGAGCTCATCCCAAGACCCGGCGTGTTTCTATTGTCCGCTACAGCCGCGCTACAAAGTGTGAATAAATTTTAAACAACATACTGACAATTGTTTAACACCTCCATCTGGTGGGATGTTCGGGTGAATGTTATTCGCTTTGCTATCGAAACCTTCGCGATTAGGAATTTGTGCCTTGTTGCCATTTACTCATCGGTACTAAAGGGTCGTAGTGAATGTGGGACGATACAAAATTGGACTGTTTTCGATTTTATTTTGTATAATTGTGTATAAAATTGTCAAAATTGTATCAAATGACAGCGGAATCGTTATCTTCCGGTTTATCTTCAAATTCGACTTTTCCACCAGAATCCAGCAAACATCATCTCCTCGGTTCTTAGACGGATCATTTATTTAAAGTAAAGCATTTGATAAGAGACACCTCATGCATGAAGGATTTAGTTTGGTTGTGATTCTGTCAAATCAACTGTCAAACTGGAAAAACAAAATAATACTCTAATGGATGAATGTTACGATCAGTGGGAAGCTTTACAGCGTATTTTGTTTTGATCGTATTTTGACATGAGGAGTCTGAAAACATTCTGCTGTTTTCGCTTAATGACTAATACAATCACCCGGATGTAATGGCTTACTAACTTTGTTTGTATTGCCATGGCCGGTTTGGACAGTTCCTAGGGTAAAAGGAGATACGGATCTAAATGGGATTATGATGATGAAACATCTCGAATGATTTATCTATTACACCATTTCTGCAGCATACCGTAAAACATTGACGTAGCTGCTATTTATTCATTTTTAGTTTACCAAGCACAATAATCGCAAAAAGAGCACAACTACATTATGTTAAAATGTTCACAAAATGTAACATGTTTGCAGAGAACAACAGTTCAACTATTATCAACTCGTCGAGACTAAAACAAACATCGAAACATGTATCTGATTGGTATGAATCTAGTTTAAAATGCTTAGCGAAAGTCGAGGTTCAACTTTTTTCACAGTGCCTTTGACAGTTCACGAGTGCGTTAAAAGAATACTAGAAAGAATAATTAACGTTCACATAACTGACGATTATGAAAACAAAAATTCAATCAACCAAGCAATGTGTGCAGCCCAAGACCTACATGAACACGATAGTTAAAGTGGCAACGATACTTTAACACCTACAGATAATGAACGGTCTTTATTGAATACTTCCAGCTGTACATGTTACCTGATGAAACAAGCGCGCATAAGATGCGTAATCTTTATCATCAATAATCTCTTCTAATGTTCCAGAAAAAACTTTACTCCCGGAAAAGTTTTGCACAAATAATGACAAAGGTCGGATATGGAGGAATGTTTTTCATTAGCTTAATATAGCTGGGGTAAGTTTGAGATTGCAGCACAAACCAATCAATAACTGAACGAACGGGAAACAAACAACGAACTTTTACCCCTAAATATGCCAAGTATCTATGCAAACCGTTATGGACTTTTTTTGTTTCCCTTATTTACCTCCCATCGCTAAGACGGCTCGTTTTAATTTCGTTGATGCGTTCAATAGCCCAATCATCCTCTCTTTATGTATGTGTGGGTCGTTTTTTGTTCACAAGTATATTTTTTTTTAATCAAGCGGTGCTTTAATGTGTCCGTATAAGAATCGTAAAACGTTCGTACAAAAACGTGTAACAAAGCAAAAAAAGACAAACCATAAACAATCGTCAGTTTTCAAGGGAAGCTAAAATCACATCCAGTCATCGTTCAATTGTATGTGATGATGTCGTAGGTTCGTATAAAAATCGAGGAAAAATAGCAAATTCTGTAAGTACTTTTTGTCGTGATGAGTGCAAAAGCCCAGGGTGACTGGGTGAAACCCTTTGCGAAAGCCAGGCAAAGCTAATCAGAGTAGAAAATCGTATCAAAACGCATTATATGCGAAACTGAACCGTTTTGACACTGGCGCAAACATACATATATAAACCCAACAGAAATCCTCAACTCATGGGGAATAAAGGTCACCACCAGAAAGATTCACTCCGGGGAAATAGGCCGTTGGCTGGGAACACCGAACAGGGATTGCAAATTTGTGGGTTTGTTCAAAGTATCGCACCTAAAGGGATGGAACCACTTTGCGTTAAAAAGGTTCTATTTAGGATGTTCTTTTCGGAATGGCCAAATGCGTATGAATGCAATTAGCAAAGGATCATTCGCAGTGGCAGTGACCACATACTGTTCTTGCTACTGAGGAAGCCATTTTCCCTTGAGCACAAATTGTATTATGAGTGAGACTAGTTGCTGTGTGGCAAGAAAATGAAAATTAAAAAGTAAAATGCAGTTAGTGTGTGGATCGGTCTTTATGTATAAAACAGTACTGCCATGTATCGCTTACCTGAGGCTTTCAACGACGGACGTTCTGGTAACATACACCACCTCTTTTGCTGCCTCTTGAACAACTCTACCATATGGTTATGTTTCGGCACCGGAAGATGTAAGCTCTAGTGCAAATTGGCCACAAATTGCAATAAGCAATTTCCTGTTTAACCTCCTTTCGGAAAAGACGATGTATTTCGATAACGGTCTCGTCAAAGTAAAGCGTAAAAGTTACTACGGACTTCCACAAGGGTCCTGCTTGAGCCCCATATTGTATAACTTTTATGTCAATGACATCGACTCATGCCTTGCACCAAACTGCAGTCTAAGGCAGCTGGCAGATGACGGTGTGGTTT
>KI915046.1:6989683-7082545 GCA_000473445.2 Anopheles farauti | reverse complement strand
TGGACGACTACAATGATGACAAACGATGGAAGCAAATAAAAGGCATCGAGCATAGAAAACTAGCCATACAACTCAACCGAGCCCACCCGGGATAAGGTGCTGTTATGTGTAATGTGGAGGAAATGCCCATCTGTAACCATTGTTTAGTTTTAAGTATAGTCATAAGCAATACGGCCAGGCCGTTTATTCTCAAACTAAATAAATAAATAAATGCAATAAGCAATTAGTCTAACAAAACTCTGTCGTTTCGTTCGTGACACACGAGCAGTGGCACAAACTTGCGATGTGTCCATCCAAATAAATCTGGCTCATCAATTAGTGAAAGCTTTTCGAACTAGGTTGGGCTACTATTTGCAAAGTGAAGTATAGGCCTATTATATCACCGTTGTTTACCATTACTGTATCAATTGGCCGTTCGTTGAACGATCAATTCGGCACAATTAGGTAAGCGACAGTTTTACGTTCCCTGTGTTGAAGGTAAAATGTCATTCGTTGAGTGTATTGTTTCTATTAAGCAATAATTGTTTTATTTTATTGCATAATAGGATGTAGCTAATCTAACCACAAAATTATTTGCTGTATGTAATGCCTTTTTTTCTTTACTGAATTTTATTCACATTGTGTTTGCTTTCACACACCAGGACCGGTACCATGATCCCGTTCGGACCGAACCGTCTTCCCCAAGCAACGAGTGACTAACAAGCTATAGTGGTAAAAAAAATCAAGAAAGCCGGTAAAACGGAAGACATGTCTTCGATCGTTACGCCAAAAAGAATACGAAGAGGAATGTTGCCTTTTTAACTGCTGGTCTTGCAGTTTTCAGACACATACCTTTATACCATATTGAATTTGTGTTTTTATTGCTTGTACATTGTTGGGTAGCAATAATGATTGCTACTTTGTTTCCAATTTAATACAGTATCAGTATGTTGTGTATAAACGTTGAAATAAATATATAAATAATATAAATATAAATGTGTATAAATAAAAGAGCAGTTCTGATGTATACCACCTTGTATAGTCGATGCAAAGTAAATTTATATGCTTTTGCTTCATCACCACCGGTATATGGTGAACGAAGGAGTTTCCCATTATCAGTGTTTAATGAATGTGTTTCTTTTACTGTGATCGTCAGAAAAGCTTTTCTGAAAAGTTCGCCCAACTGCATCCTGCATCGACAACTGATGGGTAAAAACAATTTACACGCAATGTGGTCGGTTCAACAACGAAACGAAGAGATAATGGACCCGCCTCGCAGTAGAAATCACAACAAAAGTTAATGATACACATGATAAGCTTACCTTTCACCAGAGTCAGTATACCGAGCGGCATCACGGATAGGGCAACCATCAGGTCGGTGATGGCCAGCGACATCAGAAAATAGTTGGTGACGTTCTGGAGCCGCCGTTCCCAGACAATAGCCAGACAGACGAGGATGTTACCGGCGGCCGTACCAAAGACAAGTATAATTGCCAGCAGGGCCCAGTAGTTGTGCAACGCCAGCGACCCATCGTCGTCATCATCGTCGACTGCCATCTGGTCACCGATACCCCCGACGTCAGCTGTCCGGTCGTCGATCGGGTCGATGTTAGCAGTGAAATTGAATCGTTTCATGTAGCCAACGTAGCCGGTGTAACCGTACGGACGGCCTGACCCACTGGTTAACCCACGTCCCACGCCTACGGTCGCACTTCCTAGTGTTACCGTGCCAAACCGCTCCGGAAAAGGAATCGACGATAGTCGCACAAATTGTACGGGCTTATGCGAGGACCAAAGCCACATCTCAACCGGATCATCGTAGTAGGGGCGTCCCATGTCCTTCGGTAAACTGGCTGCAACCGTTGCACCTGGCCGTCGTCCTACGGTCTATAGCCGGGGTTGTCAAAACACACCCGTCGTCGTACCTGTAACGTCTTCCCGTGCTGATCCTTCCCGCTGCAGTAAGCGTTGCACGTCCTCCGTCCTAGGACATCCTGGGGAAGGAAAATAGGAAATAAGGTTTTTTTCTATTTTGCGTGGATCGTTTATTTATTCAGAACACTATCGATTTACGGCAATGAGCTATGGCTGTTGACCAGATCTCAAAGACCACGATGAAGAGCTTTAGTACCCAAATTGATTTCATTGAAATTTTTATTTTTCTGCGGATTCTATGTCAATGCCCTTTTTGAACCGTTGCATGGAATCTAGATTCCAAAAAATATTCTCCTCAATTGTTAGTGTGTCTCCTTTTATAGTTTGATTTGTTTTCTGGGAACCATAAAACATGAATGCGCATCACAAACGTACCAAAAATCTCGAATACTTATCGCACAGCCAATTTATACTTTCTTCTCATTCATTTAACGAATAGCTACAACGATGCCCTAGATGTAAATCAAATTCGCACGATAGAAGTTGCAAGTTGATGAGACGAATACTATATGACGATTGCGAGGCGGTTTTGATAAATAACAAATCTAAGAGCCATTTGATAAAATTTAATATATTTTCGCGCCTTATCGGCTTAAGTGCGGACACCGATATGTTTGTTTTTGTGTGTTTGTTGTACACCGAAGAAGAAGCACAAAGAAGAATGGTATGGTCATAATGAAGTAATACTAATGCAGTACATTTCTTAACATCAATTCATAATGAATCATCAACTACTAACGCGAAGGTACATATTCAAACCGTCAAACAACGATAATCTTTTATTGAAAAAGCAAGGGTTATAGGAAGTTTCCCAAATGTATACGGCACATCTTTCCACCGGTACGCCTGTACAATCATTAAAGCTATATTAACAATAGATAAACGCTTCTCAGGTTCATCATACGCCGAAACGCAAATCCTACGTCATCGTTTCACAGGCGTCGTCTGATGCATCGTTCTATGCATGCATCATTAAACACATCGTGCTGTAATTTCATCCGCTCGCGTGACATTCGAACTCGCACTAAGCTGTATGGCTCAAGTTTAGTGATGTACGCGTGTAAGGTTTCATTCCACAGCGCTTCTATCACCAGATGAAGCGACAGATAAGTTTTCACCTGCACCCTGAAACACAGCACACGGCCACATCGAGAAACAAACCGCAAATTGCACCGTACCTTCCCGGGCCCACCAACACGGCACCGTATTTCCGGGGTGCTATTAGCGATTAATTTGATGTTTCATTCCTTTCATAAAACCACGCTTTAGTGTGGCACGTAGGAAAAGGGCTCGCATGAAATATAGCACCATGGGATGGGATCGGAAAAAAGGGTCGCTTGCAAATTATTTGATCGCCGTTTATGGCCTCCGTCGCTCGACCTGCTGCTCTGTATTTCCCTCCCTCTTGGTCGTTTTATTATGTCACACTTGGGCATTTGTTTCCGGAAGGAAAAAAAGGCCCACACGCGGGCTCGAATCCGGCTCTGCAGTAATGGTGGAGGTAAACCATATCCCATTTAGCTCGGGTCGCGGGTTGAGGAAGGATGGCTCCGCCGGAGGTCCTCTGCCCGGTATTAAAATGCATCATTATTCGCTGATGAACGAGTTTCTGCACGTCCCACCTCCAAGTATAACCTGCGCGGTGGGAAACAGCAACGTGCAGTCCATTCAAGTGGTGCTTTATTTTAGTGAAAACGGTTTATCTTCGCTTCGGGAATGATTGTCACGGATTGCGCGTCAGCTGTTTCAGACGTTGAACCCATTAGGGATGAATGGGTTATTTGCGCATCCATTAGCAGGTGAATGTTATGTTTGTTGTTTGTTTGTTTGGATCCTTTTTTTTTTTTTTGCTTCAGTGGAACCCATGGGAAAGGATAGCAACAAAGCAAATTTATATCTTTCCCCGCAAAAGCAATATGTCGTAGATCGGGGAATGGAAACTGTTGGTTCCGCCTTACCGTGGAAGGTTCCAAGCACGGTCGTGAAATATTCATACACCGAGATCTTTACCCAGCTGTTGCGCGTGTAAAGTAAGACGTTTTGTGCATCCTGCCCGTGCAACTTACCTGGTTGGTTTCTCCAGGATACACGTCTTCGAGTGCCTTGTCCGCACATGGGTTCACCTAACAACGGGTGAACTCATTTTGTTTGAAGTACTACTGTTCAAATTCTCGTTTAAGTATATTCACATCCACGCATCCGTGTCGAATGCCGGGCACTTGCTGGAGGTCAAATTGTTAGCAGAATCGTTGCGACATTTCTCGACCTCGTGCGTCCTATTATCGAAGAAGCTTAGTCGTTGTTTCTTGCTTCGTATATTTCTAAACACGGTTACGGGTTGCCACCGGGACTAGAACACTCATCACTTTCATTATGCTTTTATTCCATCACTTTTACTTAAATATTAGCAACGATTATTGATAGGAGAACGATAATGTGTGAAAGTATATTGCTAAACATATTCGAAGCGGATGTAACGATCAGAGAATTTTAATTAAACCTGTGGTAAAATATTATACCCCTGGCCACACATTCACATTTTGCGTATTTCCCGCCCACTACCTATCCACATGCATACACATACTGATGTAAAGCACAAGGAAGCTGCTATTTCATTACTATCACTTGCTCTCGCTATCTTTACGAGCAAGCTAAATGCACTTCGGGAACCCATCCGGGACAGCTGGCTGACACTAGCGAATGAACGAGCGAGGAATGCATCGTCGATGCAACCGGGAAACTGAGAGCACACTCTGTACACTCGATAGTATTAGTGAGCACCAATGATTTCCCTCATACGTACTCGTCCACCACGATCCGAGCGGTCCTGTGCATCGGTCGGTGCCTTTGTCTACAGGTTCAGATGTGGGAACTCGCGCCGTGAGGCTGCATTCAAACTACATCCGTGCAATAGCATAGGCACGTCACTGGGATATAATTCCACGGAACACCTCCTCCTGGGCTTTGCAAATCGAGACACGTACAAAACGCCACACTCGACACAAGCAATACACAAAGCACTACAATTTTCTTTCACTGCTCCCCTCGGTGTGACACATTTTTTCTCGGTACCAGTATTCAAACCTGTCGGCACAATTTGCGTTGCACTCGAGTTACGCTTTTGCCTTTAAGCGGAACGCACGTTTAGTGTGCATACGCGCATTAGAGCTTTTAAATTAAAATGGCATGCTACTTGAACCAAGCAGGACATACTTGTTACATGCACAAAACATCACTAAGAGCTGCGTCTTCTCCACACTGGTAACGAACGCGCAAAAAGGGGCAAAAAAACAACGCATACTACAAGAACAGCCTAAGGGATGAAATTAATAATGCAATCAACAATGTGCGCCGACTCTTTCTTTTTTTTCTCTCTCTATTACTCTCGTTCATGCTTTCATTAGCATACCAACAAACACACAGACACCAACACACACTCACACACACCACACCCGACCCGTTACGGAAGCAATCGAAGGAGGCTTATCCACTGGAGGACCATCATTTCCAACGCCTAGAACACAACTGAAGCCACGCTGGGACGACAGACCTCTTCAGGTTCGGGTTGCAGGCGAACACAGGACCCGATCGGCACGCGAACCTCGTGCCGACCGGATGTGCCGACGAAGGCTCCTTCCGACGATGGAGGCGCGTGGTGTTTCGTTCAGAAAGGTTTCGTCGTGCGTGGCCGACGCTTGTGTGCGTTAGCGGTAGCGGAACAGCCAACAAATTTTACCACGGGTTCAATTAGCGTAAAAGTGCAATATTCCCATGTGGCCACCGTGCCGTGCACCCTAGATCCGAATTACTCTCGGCCTGTGGAATGAATGGAGGAATGGGGCTTACTTTGCTGCTAATTTTTTGCTCCGTTCACCTTTCCTCAATTTATCATCAATCCGTGGCCTCAACACCGCACACCAAACTTACCGCATCCGATAGAATATGACGATGGGACGATAGGACGGGTAAAGGAGGCAGCATTTTTTTTCTCGCTTTTTCTCTACTCCTTCAACGCTGGACAACAGTTGCAGGATGTGCCTGCGAAAAGTAATGAAAGTGAAGGAAAACCTGCTACTGACAGGTCACTCCGTTACTCGGCTTGCTCGGATGGTGGCACGGCACGACAAGAGAAAACTCCATGGGTGAGCATGGGCAAGTAGTGGAAGATGCTCTTTGTTTCGCTCCGGGATCGGTTCTAGTCGCTCCTTAAAGTAAAACTCTGGACGCAATCTAGCTGAAAAATGTAGATCAAGATTCTTTAAAATTAATTTCGCAACTTGCATGACGTGCTGCAGTGCTTTGCCGGAGGATTTTTTGATTCATGGTTTACGTGGGTGTTTCTTTCTTGCACTACGCACGAAATATGATTACAGTTTGTTCGCCCAAACCGTGAGAATATGTTTTTATTTCTTTCGCATTATCAGCCCAATAATATTAATGCATTGTTTCGCGTGTTATTTATACACGTAAACTCGTAGGATTCAGGCGAAGTCGCTTCACGCTTGCTGTATTAATGCTACCATCGGTGCACGTCACGCTTTGTTCGAGTGGCCCAGGACTTTATCAGCGTCTAATCTCGAGTGACGTTTCGTCATGTACCCACGCGTTCGAAACTAGTGCAGCACTTCAAAAGGCGTTCCACGTGAAACCGGCAGTGCCGCGGGATACTGTACGTAATTGTCAACCCACTCCTGCAGATTTTCGTCATCCCGTCGGAACGGATAGGTACCGAGCGTTATCGGGATTCGGATTGCTTCCTGACGCTCCATCAGGTTCGGTTCAATCAGCACCTGGATTGTAGAAAGCGTAAATCAAAACGTACATTAATGTGTGTCACGCGCAAAGGTATCCCTGTGTCGTACGGAATCCATATTGTGCACGCTTTGATGTTTGAATTGCGGTTTGCAAATGTAGTTGCACTGCGCAAGGCAGCCGTTACGATTTGGCTGCTCGCACGCACCTCCTGTAATATACACATTTCGTCTAGTTCATCGAGTCGTTCGCTTAGAACGTCTCATGTCTGACGCTTGTTCGAGCGATAATTAACACACGCGAAAAAGTGCTTGTTGACACAGTAAAGGGTAACAAAAAAATGCCACCAGCAGACGCTACTACAGGTCGTTCACGTCACCGAGCCACTTGCTCTTTTTCCCATGATAAACATTTCAAAATTTGCAACCCACGCTGTCTTGCAATAGCAGCACCACCACCACCGGTGAGTGCATCGTTCTCCACAAAATTCAACTATTGCTCAACGCTGGTGTAATAAACGGTCGGTCGGTGAATCAAATACTTACACAAACGCCGTACTGCACTTTGATCAGATGGCACCCGAGCAGGTTGGTGGGTGGCAATGGTGGCACTGTCAGATGGCCATTCTGCAATACGTCTCGCCCGCCGGACTTAATTTTATCGCGTACCACTGCGTCCAGCTCGCGGCGCTCCTGGTGCACAAGCTTGCCGTGGACAAAGTATTTCACCGTCTGAAAGCAATAGACAGAAAAAAACGTGACAAGTGAAGTTATAACCAATGCGTTGACCTTACTATTCTTCGCGCCATCAAAAACATCGATCAGAAAATGATTCTTTTTTCAGTACAACTCTTTACTTAATTACTAGCCCTTGAAACGTATACGCATGGCTGTTTGGGAAATTATTGAGCTGGAATGCCATGGTTTGTTCCTACTTGAAATTGTTTCATAGCTATTTCATCACTTTTAAGATGCGCATAAATAAAGACCAATCTGATGTTTCGTCTTCAATCATTATTACATTTTGTGAGATTCTTGAGGCTTGATGATGTTTGTTGTTCAAAAAGGCGTTATGATATCTTAGAAAAAATAATAAAAAAAACCTGTAGCGCAAAGCCACCTGTAGCACGTAAACCTGTAGCACAAAGCCAAGTAATCACAAAGGCAAGTTAAAAAAAAAGTAAATTAGCTTTGAATTTCATACACAGTTTTACACTCATTGGCAAATGATGATTCTATTGCTTGCAATTTATATTATATAACTTAAAGACTTATACCACTGCAGGAAAATTTACCTTATTACATTTTTGAAATTTAATAACTTTGTCTAACAATTAATAATTTAATAATTTTGTCTTAACAATTAGACGATTATTTCATTAGCTCTATCTAATGAAAAATAAACAGAATGAATGCCTAGATTCTCCTACCTAACCACTTCTGTAAAATGAATATCATAAAATTATTAGATGAAAAAAAAACAGAAACGAGCATCGATTTTGAAATATAAAACTCCACGTACATGGTAATACGCGTTATTTATAAACTTTGATAATGCCTGCAGATGATTGGATTTATTTATAATGCAAGAAGACATGAACCGTTATGCTATTTCCACTTCTTTTTTCCAATTGATTTTTTATTACTTGTACATTTGAAATCACTGTACCTTAACGATATCCATTAGGAAAAAAGAGCTAAAGAGAGGAATTAAAAAGAATTCCTCACTAATGAATGGATTGTGTACACTGTTCTTTGGTAGTTGATTGATGAATGCTAATTGGTAATCTGTCATGAAAGATTTCATCTCTGTAAACAGTATGCATTTGTAAATTAAAATATAAAATGGAGTAGAAAAGCATAGGATATTGTTCTAACGCAGTAATTTTGAAGAATAAGATAATAAATAAATAAATAGATCTTCTAGAGTTGTATAAAATCAGAAGAAGAAATAGTGTTGTGTAGAAACATTTCGAATTGAATTAAATATTAGTTTAATTTCTTGTTGGAGCATTTTTTAAGATGAAACACGACTTCTATTAGCTTTTTTTTACTAATTATTCCTTTCTTTTGAAGGGCTCTTTTTTCTCTGCCAAAATAATCATCATTCCCTTCCAGTGTAAACTTATCATCTCTACTAACTTTTCTGATCAATGAATTTTGCAGTGGTTTTGATTTTATAACGAGCGTCATTTTTCGCTATCATCACACATATTCCTAGTGGAGGATCGGATCACACCATACGCGTAAACAGAATCGAAACAAACAACGATTGTCCCGCGTGGGACGATTGTCTTACCTCGATGAGCGCATACTTTAGCAGCTTCACGGTCACGTTCGTACGGTTTTGAACCTCGCCGGTGAGCAGAATGCTCTCGCCCGGTACGTAGGCCCGTTTGTCCAGTCCCACGTTGCACCGCACGGTTCCACCAATATAACCGACGCCCACACGATGATCGACGTTAGCCTCCAGCGGACTCTACCGTGGAGAGCAATAGCAAGATATTATAACACAACCATCCGGAGCCAATGACAAAGACGACGTAGCTGCCCTCGTAACTTACGCTCATGATCGGCACTTCCAGGTTCAGGTCGATGGGATTTAGCACGATGAACACCTGCTGATTTTTGTGCGTGATGCCGGACGTTTCCTGTAAGCTTGTTTTGCAGTAGTACTGCACCCAACCGTGTCGCCCAAGAAATGTGGACGGAAGCGACACGGGCAGTCCGAGCTTGAACGGAAAACAGTGTATGCCTGGTGATAGCAGAATTGGCTTATTGTCGAAATCATCTAGCAGCTTCATGCGGAAATCGATGTAGTTCTCCTTGTCGTACGATTTGTCACGCCGCCCTTTCGGTACGTGCACGGTGCACTCGCCCAAAACGTGAAAGTGCAATCCTAGCACGGCCGTGTCGGCTTGCGTTTCCAGCAGCACGCGCCCCGACAGCACCTGCCCGGGCAGATACAGCAGGGCACCACGGTCGAGAATAATTTGAAACTTGGTCAACTTTTTCGACATCCCGCCTTCCGCTTTGCCACGGGCGTAAACGGAAGTCAGCAGAGCAGGAGTTCAGTAGTCAAAACGAAAGCTTTCCCAAAACTTCTCACAAAATGAGTGCAACAATCAAAGTTCACTCCGGCACGACGAGCTTTAATGCGGCGTCTCGTCGACGAATCTGAATCCGAACTGATTCAAGTGTACCCGATCTGAACGTGGTAACGCGCTACCAACCGAGTTGAGGGTTCTGAACGGTGGGCGTTCGTCAATTTGACTACCTTACCTATGGTGGTCCGTCCCCACTCTCGCCGTGCGGCAGGCACTGTTCCGTCGACTGGAATAATCTAAATGAGAAAATAGCAATAGAAGAGTGGTTCATTTTACCCTGCCCGTCTACAAACGGTGGCTAATAAGGTGTTGTAATTAAAAAGCTACTGTGGTTGCTAATCATACCAAATACATTTTATTTCTATCCATGCGATGCCATTGCGCCCAGTGTAAGCGATACGAGGTATACATTTGTGAGATCTGCTAATAAATCCGATCCTTCAGGAGAAACCAGCCACCCGTCAAGATGGTTCATGCTTTAAAACGATGCTGCCCTCCTTCCGTAGACACGGGGGAAGCTTTATTGTAGCGCTTGATATTAATCAGTACTGTACTGAATTCTCCGCAACTGTCGAAACGTGTTATTGTAGTTATCATTATAACTTTATTATAATACCAGTTATTAAGCATTTTTGGCGGAAAGCATGCGGTGCTTCATTCTCTCTCCGGGCAGTGTGCTGTTTGCTTTAGTGCAGTAAATTAATTTCATCGAAGGGCTCCACCATTCCACTAAGAATATTATGGAAGAAATCTAATAACCACGATGGCCACGAAAGCGACGATAGGCAGATACGAACTCTTTATAGTTGCTTATTTTTCTCATCTTACCATTCTAGTCGGATCTAGCGATAATTGAGAGACACTTCAATCCTTCATTCTATTCAATTGGCTAACTTTTAATTGATATGTGCATTTTTATATACATTACAAAACACAAATGCTCTACAAATTGTGTATATATGTAGCGTAGTGCTGTTAATACGATATTATGTTAGCTTTTTCACTCTATTACAAATAGACTACGTTCGACACACTTGCATTTTAAGGACTGTGTTTGACGCTCTTGTCTTGTGAGAAGATTTCTTGTCTTCGAGAACCGTCGGAACGGTATCCGCTCATGCAATTTCGATACTTGGTTGAATTCGGCACAAATTATACAATATTTCTTCTCATTAGCAATCACTAAAATATTGTGTTAACATTTGTGCTTTTTGTAGTTTACTTTAGGCAAGAGAGAACGACAAATATCATTTTTGTTTTACCTGTAGTTTTCGAACATTCGCGACAGATGGCGCTGCTTGGTGTTATAAATACTTTCCTTCGACGGTTAAATAACCTATTTTTCAATTACCAATAAACTTCATAATTGACCGACAAATTGACAACTTTTGAAAGCTATTTGCTCTTCGTGCTATGCGGTTTTGTTGTTCTAATGAGAGCCGTCACATCAAACTGTTATTTAACAAAATAATCCCATCTTTTGATATCAAAAATGGCTCAAACCTTTGCAGAAGATCGATACGGAAAGAAGATCGATCGTTGTTTAACTGATGCTTGTCTGAAATTTGGTAAGTAAATTTCAGGCGTTTGATTAAAGTGCATAACTGAAACAATGTGTTCATCGTTTTTTCACTATGGTTTTGTTGCAGGTGGAGGATTGGCAATCGGTGGTATCCTATCGATTTTGTTCTTCAAACGCCGTGCCTGGCCTATTATCATGGGATCTGGTTTCGGCATCGGCGTGGCATATAACAATTGCGAACGATCTCTAAATGCCGCCAAATAAAAAAATTGCATAAAGTGGAAAGAGAAATGTGTTAGATAACCTTACCGTCTCCTAGTTTTTATTGGTGTAGAAATTGACAATGCTCCTTCCAAAGTTGCTTTAATTATGTCGCTGAAAGCGTTTAGACATTCCTACACTATAATTCATGTTTTAAAGCACCATACGAGAGCTATTTAACACCAATCGAATGCAAAATCCTGCGAAACATCAGTCATGTAGTGCGAATAAAGTGTAACTCTGATTTCATCTAATCATTGCAAATAGAACGAACCATCGCTTGATTCAACCATGAATAATATTCGCTTATATTCGTAGCGCTCGGATGATCAAATTTAGAATTTGCGTCAGTCAGCTGCTTATTTTTTCATATGTTAATGCAAATTTACCCAAGGAACGAAATAGAACTACTGTCAAAATGCCGCAGTACAGTTGGTGTTAAAATCGTGTTTTTACTGTTTTATTGTCTGGCTATCACAATAGGTTATTAGCATGGGATTTTTAAGGATTTTCTTTTAAAATTTATTCATCTGAAGAGTCTAGCAAAAATCGTCATCCTTTTATGCAATTGAGTTCAATACTGTGAGATTTTTTACATGTCTCGTTAAATTGTGACTATTGCGTGGATAATGTTTGTAGTTTGTTTGTAAGCTTATTAATTTCGTTTAGTCAATTTGCCATACCAGCAATGATTGAATGGAATTATTAAAAAATCGGCGGTTTAAGAATGTATTGGAAATTAATGTGTATGTAAATTAGTATTTACCTACAACCGGATACACTTGCATGATTTTCATTTTCAAATTTAACAGATCAATCTTTTTCATCTTAAAATTCACATACGTTTCTTACTATTCGATAATAGACTTGTAATATTGTAATGAAGGTGAATTTCCCTGAGGGTGATACAATTTCAGAATGAAGCACGAAATCCTGCAAATAGACCATGATTGAGCACTTAACTGTTTCTTGGGATGACACCTCAGCTGACATTTGTAATCTGCGACACCGTCTTTTACGATATGCTCTTATTATTGTTTATTTACGCTTTTAAACCTTCAACCATTGGAACCAACCGGTTCGGGTTATTCGAAATTCCAGTGATAAATAATTGTTTTGATAATAGAAACATAATATTTTTTCATTACTACCTCAAAGACGGCATTTCGTGGAAGTGTAATTTTGGTCAGCGTTGTGTTTTGTGTTGAATCCCTCTAAAAACATCAATAAAAAATACAAACATTTTTTTGGTCGATTATCTTGTTCTATGCGCTTCACGCTTTTAAGAAGAATGTCGTTCGTAGATCTTGCTTGTAAGTGAGCTTAAATGTTAAAACTGGTTCTGTTCTGCAGCTATTCATTCCGATAAACCTTTTCGTTTACGTTGTAGCTCTCAGAATCAAATACAAATCAGAGAAAGAGATCTTTCTAGAAAGCAGTATCGAACGAAAGGAGCCAATAAGCCTATTTCGCAAGTGGTTGCAAGATGCCTGTGAGACACCGGAAATCATCGAACCGAACGCTATGTGCCTGGCAACAGCAACAAAGTAAGAAAACAATCATTTTCTCATTTTCTTATCTCAGCGGTTTGCGATTACAATGTGAGAACTGACAATTCTATTCTCACGCACACAAATGCAGGGATGCTGTTCCATCCGCACGGTTCGTGCTGCTGAAAGATGTCACGGAAGATGGATTTACTTTCTTCACCAACTATGAAAGCCGCAAAGCGGACGAGTTGGCAGAAAATCCCAACGTGGCACTTGCATTCTATTGGCTCCCGCTGCGACGCTCCGTTCGCATCGAAGGTACCGCAGCACGAATCTCTCGCGAAGCATCCGAAGCGTACTTCCATCAGCGTCCTCGCGCGAGTCAGATCGGTGCGCTGGCCAGTCCACAGAGCAAACCCATTCCGAACCGAGAGTTTCTTGACAAAAAAGAAAAAGCGATCAAAGAAGAACTTGGCCCCGACAGTGAAGTGCCGCTGCCCAACTGGGGAGGCTATCTAGTTCGTCCGAAGACGATCGAGTTTTGGCAGGGTCAAACAAATCGTCTACACGATCGAATTCGCTTCCGTAAGGAGCTATTGGCAGGTGAAACTGTCGACGGAACACTGCTTCATCAAGGTGAAGAAGGATGGGTTTATGAACGATTGGCTCCGTAAGCAAGCTATAATGCGCGTCAGACATTACAAGTCTTCCATCTACATTATGCCCACATGGCTTTGAGATTTTTTATGTATTTTGTTTTTCTTTGATTTCGGATATTTAGAAGGAACAACACCGACTGCATTTTTTGTTTTCCGGTCGGAATGTTTGACCGGAATTTCATTTTAAGTACTTTGTTCGACTTTGGTGTAACCATCAGGAGGAAACAAATCGTTAATGACATCATATTACAATAAAACTGTTACATGCAATCCTGGAATGGACGTTCTGTGTTCTGTACGCTGTAGTCATTTTGTTCATCTTGGAAATATTTTTGACTTATTTCGTAATTGGAATAGGAAGTGAATCGTTTGATACGGTCAACAGTTCCATAAAAGATTCAGGGAGAGAATTAGATTTTAATTTTGAAGATGATTTCCTTTACGTACTGTGATGTTGTGTAGAATTAAATTCATTTTGTTAGAAATATTTGCACAACATTATAGAATACTCGTTTCTATAGTGTATGCCATGAAAAATAGCGAAATTTTGTGCTATGCATGTATCAACATTTTTCTCCTATATCAAATTTAGTTGTGTGATTGATAGTAGGTTTAGAATTTAAAGATTTAGTTTCTGTTCCGTTTACTCGAAGATATAATGTTAAAAAATACAAAATATCACAGATTACATTCGTGAAACTTGGTTTTGTGCAGAAGCGCGATGCTTGAAAACGTAGACTGTAGTATAAAAAATGCTTGAAAGAAACGAGTTTTCATTGGCATAGTAAAATCCGATCCAATCAAAGCTGTTGGGCTAAAACGTAGATCCAGTTTGTTCCAAATCATGCCTGCATGCCACCAGCCAAAGGAATGGAAGGAAAGTCGACAAAATGTACATTACAGAGACAACAGTTGCTAATATTTATGTTATGCCTATTACCATACATTGCATATTGTACTTCCCACGGAACGATATTGAGGCTGTTCAAAACGGTTGCTACATAAGTAATTGCTTGATTTTGGCTACGAAATATAATCTTAACAAAAGCAGCAAGTTCTGTTGTCACATAAATCAAATCGATACGTTTCATAGCCAATACGTTTCGATTGAAATGACGCATACAGCATCACTTAAGTAAGCAATAAAATTTAACATTTAAATGTTCCCCAATAGCTGCAAATCACTTTTTGGTGGACCTTCGTGTTGTTTCGATGCCATTTGATAAGGAATGCAATTGATGCCTGACTGCAATGACTATTCAACGCCGTCCCAATTCAGTCTGCGCAACCCTGAAGCACCAACGCACCTCGTAAGGACATCCCGTGAAATGTGTACACCATCGTATTTGTTATACCCGTAGTACTCGACTGCGTTTTGTTGCGTTTTACAATCAGACGAAACATTGTGTCGTGAAAGGAATGGTAAGATTATTTGACGCTGCTTCTGTGTTGATGTACAATATTCATTTGTCCTGTAAAGCATATACATTTGATCGTTTGTTCGACTCGGTACGGAGCGATTTGTCTAATTTTCGCACTCTCCTATTATATCCTTTCAGTGTCTACTTGTTGATGCCATTGTGGTTCAGTAATTGGTTCTGCTTGGTCATGGCGTGGAAGTAAAGCGATTCAGTGCTATAGCAAGTCGTGTTTGGATTCATGAGATCGATCGAAGTGTAACACCATCGACTTATTGTTTGGTCCTCAGTGGTCGGTTTGCTTAAGGAATCGCGTGATTGGTGGATGGTGTCTCCGCATCAAAACTATGTTAATGTGTCAGAGAAAGGGGACATTTTCTACCCTCTAGACGATTCTAAACTGTCGATTGTCGATGACTGTACGAATTTCTGTGTTTGCAAGCGTACCATTTTACTTTGCCTGTTCTCGTTCAACCATACTCTAATACATGATATACTGTATCGTACTGGTAGCTAAACACAAAACATCAACTAACAGATCCGGAAGAAGGATATTCAATCTAAACTACTCAATGTGCGCTCCCCCAAACAGATACGAGGCTCAAACAGAAGGCTGATACACCAAACATACATGGAAGAAATATGGGTTCGCTTTTGATCTGATGTGATTTTGTGTGTTACAGTTCAATATGATACCACAATAAGTGTTATAAAGCTTACATTACAGCTACAATGATACAATTAATGCCACCAGGGCAAGGTTACAGCAAGTTTGCTATTTTTGTGAGAATAATTTTCATTCCACTGCATAATTTCGCGCTCTTCCGTGGTCAGGGTTTGTTCCTTTAATAGTTATGCAGTCATGAAGCAACATCCAAACATTAGAAGTTTACGTTTACCTAAATTGCTACGTTCATTGCAAGTGTAACCGTAAACGTTCATAACCACAAACGTTGGCAAAGAAATAAACGTAAAGTATGTCAACCCGATTGCGTTTGAAAAACTATCAGTATTGCTCGTAATTATTTTGCTATATTAATTTCTCGTATTGCCCTGCAATAATTTAGCATTCGACTGGTATGCGTGAGAAAATCTTTCAACATGTCACATGCGCTTCACTGCGTGTATGTAACACATTATTTACGGCGTGTCCTGCATACACATGCAACCAGCTGGTTTTATTGCTATATTCAACAGAAACTACCTTTCCTATTTGATTTGTAAACTATACTCGATAGTTGATGAATTTCATGAAAACAAAATTGAATCGTTCGAAATTTTTCGTTCGTTTTTTTTCCACAAAAAGTACGTTAACATGGCCATACACGTATGATTGTTCTTGCTTTATTTAACTGAGTACGTGTGAAAGGACGATCTAGAACGATTTTTACGGTGGTAGGAATCATTGTTTGTTTCGTAAGACAGAGACCCATCGTCAACTAAGCATATTTCTATCCCTAATTCTATCGGATATACTAACACCTATAGGAAACAGTTAATGATCAACATCTATCTGTTTCGTTTCTAACAAATTGCCAATATATAGTACGTAGTACAATCTTTGCTTCAGTTAGTTCATATTTGCTCAATGTTTTGTTCATTATGTAAGTGTGTATTGTTTTATTGATTTTTTTATAATTGAGATTTTCTATAGTCATAGGCATCCATAGTAATATCGCTCTCGAATCCTCTCTAGGCATCGGCGTGTCGGCGTCCTACCAGCATCAGGTAACACACCTTCCTCACGCTTGAATCATATAAATGTATCGCTCTACACAGACAGTATAGTTTCCACAGTGCAAGTCTTGTAAACCTCGGCTATAGATAGGTGATAAAATTTTAGAAAAAAAGGCGTCCTTCTGATTTCATATTCTCACACAGTAGTTTTAAGCCCCTCAGGCTACATATTTTGGAGAAGAAACAAAAATAATGAAACGAACTATTAACTCTACAGACGTATTCTAAACATTTTACCTTCATTTGTTACTTTATGCACTACATGGCTAATGCTGGGTTAACGATACATTAATTCTACAATGATTCGTTCGACTCGGTGCTACTCGGTAAGGTATGATTTTGGTTTTAATTTGCTCGTTTAAAGTTTAAAGAGTGTGTTTTTGCGTATCTTATCAATTTTAAATTTAATTCTCGACTACACATACAACGATTGTCTTTCGAATGGAAAACATCCCGATTGCGGAAAGCGTATTTTGGTTTCAATTGAGATTTTATACTTGATAGCATGTCGTTGGTTTTATGTTCCTCCCTTTCACGGCACCACGTACTCCACCACTGTTACTTCAGGATACTTGTATTGAAATAAGCATGTTAACCACCAATCACAAAAAGTGGATTCGTATGTATAGGTGCTTAATTTTTACTGTCCGTCTTTCGTCTTCCCAAATATTATGTTTTTGTGTGTTTTTTTGTTTGGTATCGTTTTCTTGTCTTCATCATGCATGCTCTGGATTCCCATCCCAAGTGGTATTTCTTCCATTTTACGATTAAATTGATAAAATGAAAGGATCATGATGGTTTTAAGGATCATTAGAATGTACGGTCGTGCGTTGCATTGCGCATGTTTAATTGCATTTTTTTATTAACTTGTGCTAGCCACAGTTATACATAGTCAGTGGGTTGCTCCACGTTAAATGGTTTGTTTTCGTTTTGGTTAGATCTGATATATTTTAAGATAATATTTTAACTTATATACGCCTTTTTAATGTTTCGGTGATCGTTAGTTTGTTTTTTTCTTCTTTGAGTTGTATATGTATATTCTATTATTTGTATAAGATTTAGTATATTCTTATGGTATATATATATATATATATATTCAATCATGTAAAGTGTATAATTAGCTTGCTTTGATCTGCTTTTGTTTATATTCGATGAGATAACGGTTGCCTCGCTAACGTTCGCCTTTTGAAGCGTTCTACTAAGTTGTGGTTCTGATTCCTCTGATTTTGTTGCTTACTTCCAATCTGGTACGTACCAATCAGTGCACTACGTTATATGCCATACGGTTTACTCCACATTAACTTTACACGACTAACACGCACACGTGTTTGAAACATGTACATATATATGTATAGTAAACATTCAACAGTACTAAACAGGAAACACAAGAAGAAAAAGATCGAGTGCATAACACATTGTTCGTGTGTTTCTGAGTTATATATATATATATATATATATATATATATATATATATATATATATATATATATATATATATATATATATATATATATATATATATAGTTCGAAAGACTTATCTATTCGATTGTTTTTTAGTAATCGCAAGTTTTAGGAGACACGATTTAAGGGATGGAATGATCTACCGCGTCAGGGTAGAAAGCGCAGTTCAACGAGTTACTTTGAAATCTTTGTTTTTGCTCGTTGTTTGTGGATCTTAACGTACGGATATTTTGTATTTGTCAATCATGCACTCTTACATAAGTAAACATGATGACTTGAGCACTGGTATATTAAGTGCTCAAGCCACGTTTAAAGGGAAGAAAACTATAAACATACACACACACACACATTCAACATCGTTCCCATTATCGTCCATTAAACCATATGTTGTGTATAATTGTATGATTACGAGATCTTACGGTAGGAATATGATATATGGATAGGCTCGTGCTTACGTTCACTGTTCGAAGTACTATGCTCTATGATTCTGTTCCTCAATATTCACAGCTAGAATGTTGCTCTCTTTATTTGATAGTTATCCATCGTATCTTTTAATTGTTCCGTTCATCTTTTTTTTTTATTTGCATTATTGCAACCACTGCAAAACGTCGTAAAAAGAGCGAGCAGAGGAAACGAAAACGGTGTCTCAGCAGCGTATGCCGCTGATGCTAAAAACAGTTATGAAAGATGCCAAATGCCGCGTTACTCAAACCACGTGCGGCTATCATGACTTTTACTTATCGCTAAAGGTAGGGTTTATGATGTGGTTGCTACTAAATACGACAGATAACAAAGTCTTTTAGTTGCTTTTTATCGAAGTTTTTTCGTTCATTCTACTCGCGTTTCATACTATGCACCCCGGCGCTCCCGCGGCTGAGATCCATGGGCAATTATGCTCAAAATTGGGTACTTCATTTACCTTGCTTGGGGTTGTGGTTTAGTGTGCACTGTTTACATAAATTCATAATCGTTCATCAGCATCACCGGGTCTGCTGGTATGAGCCTTCCCTATCCCGATCCTAGGTCTTTAATTGCTTGCAGAATGCGCTTCACATGCCCGACCTTGGTCACACCCAGATCCTTCAGATCTCGGCGCGCGAGTGTGAGCAACTCTTTGCCGCGAATGTCATTCTTGATGAAGCTGTCGACGTACTCCGACAGCTGCATCGCTTCCAACCAGGTCACTACCTCTCCTACCCCCCAGTTGCTGACCGTTTCGCGTGTTGCTGTTGCGCCCTTCGCGATAGTTCCGGTTGCCGCCGGGCCGTGGTGCGAGCTATGGCCGCTGCGGAATCGCAACCAGAATGGCTTTTGCTTTTTGCGATGATCAATCTCCTCGTTCGGTGCCAGCACGTTCAGATATACCTTGGTTTCGCCGGTCTCGGACGATTGCTGCAGCGTGCACTTACCGAGCTCCATCTCCATGTTTGCCAGCGAAACGCTTAACTTCGTTTCCAGGTCTTCCCTGAGGATCAAACTATGGCTACGCTCGCGCAGCAACTCGCAGGTGTCCTCGTACAGTTGTCGCGAACATCGAACCTGCAGAAAAAAGTCATTAGTCAGATCAGTCAGCCCCCAGTTGAACCATTTCTGCGTTCACCCTACCAATTGCGTCAGCTGTCGGCGCAGATTTGGTCCCTCGATGATTTTACCGCCCGGGTGGATGGACTCCAACGCATCCGCCGTCTTCGAAGCTACCACATACAGATTCGGTTGCAGCGAGGGGTGCGATATGATAAGGAACTTCACCCACTTCACCAGCGTGCTGACGCATTCGATAAAATTCAACAGCAGATAGGTTTCGCGCTCCGAAAACATGTCCTCCGAAGGGGCGATGTGATGCTCCGATGCCGTCGACGGCTGTTCCCGGGCGATGCTGATACTATGCTGGCGCTGCTTTTCCTGCCAACTTTTCAGCGACACTTCCAGACTGCGATTGCGGCACAGCATCTGTACGCGGTTCTTGTGTATAATGCGTATCATGCCTGGAGGCTGCAACCAGGCTTCTCCATCGACCTGTATCGGAACGCATTCTTCCCCTGCAATCGCACCAAACAACCGAGAGTGTTAGAATATGCTCCCTTACGCTCCAAACGCCAACCAAACCTACCGAGAATATTAATCTGTACGCTCTGGCACTGCGCTATGCGGTGGTGTTGAAGGTTGATAAGACGCGATGCGGCCATCTGTACGGAACCGAACACCGCCACCACCTCCAAGATGCGATCGTCGAAGCTTTGCGCCAGGAAGCAGTCGTCCTCCTTCTTGCTTCCCCAGAAGTTCGTACCACCCATGAAGCTGGGAATGTTCAGCACCACAATGCCCTGCAAGGACGGGAGCGGAATGCGCTGGCCGTCGCACTCGAGCTGCACCTTTTGCTCGAGGTTTTTGTACGTTTTCTGCAGCCACTGCTTCGAACCGAGCACACCGTACCACATATAGTTTTTGGCACGCGATCGGCACTTCTCCGGATGTTCCTCGCGTTTATTGTGGAAGTCGAGCGAAATTTTCGCATCAATACCGATGCCAAAGTAGTTGTTCATCACCGCCTTCTCAAAGTACCCTTCCAGCAGTGTTTCGTCTGGATCCATCAGAGGGCTAACGGCAGCGCAGAGTGTGTCCGCATTCGCAAGCAAGCACTTGGAGATGAAACCCGTACCGCTGCTTACATCTGCGAATTTGAAGGTTATTGTTGTTAGAACCGTGAAGTTACTAAACTACCCAACGATCAAAACTTACTCGGCCACGATGGCAGCCGGACGAGAGGGTTGATAATTGGCAGCTTCTTCACCTTCTCCTCCTTTTCCTCCTTTTTCCTATCCTCCCTGGCCTCGGAGTCCTTGTCCAGGTTAAACAGACCCAGGTTGGAGCTGAAGATGTTGCTCTTGGAACTTCCCAAGCCCTCCGGTTTGAACAGCAAACTGCCGCTGCTGATGCGCCTCGAGGCCGCTGGTGAACAGTTCAGGAATCGTATGTGCTCCGAATCGAAACCCAGCAGATTTGGATTGTTGTTGGAGTGCCGCCGATGGATGTCGATTTCGCGCGGTGCCAGCAGATTCGGCGTGTGCTCGGAATGGCGTCTTATCTCGGGAACGCGCAGCGAACGCAGCTCGTCGCTAATCGCCGGTGACGGTGGCTCCACAACCACATTTATCGTTGGGATACACGGCAGCTGGAAGCTTTTTTCGCTTCGATCGTCTTTCTCATGCTCATTGCCACCGCAACACTCACGCTCACCGTCATCACCGTCATCACGCTCCCCTTGCTCGTCGGTTTCGTCATCTTCCTCCTCATCCTTTTCCTCTTCCTCGTCGTCGTCGTCATCTTCGGCCGGGTTCATATGCGATCGCTGCTCATCATTCTCACTAGACGAGCAGCGCTCACCGAGATCATCGTCCGGGAGACTGTCGTCTTCATCTTCGGCGTTTACGGTGGACACAAGCTTCTTGTACTCGAAACCAGACGAACGAACCGTTTCCGTTTCCGACACCGACACGTCCGAGGGAGACCCATGGACGGGTAGTAAGTTGCGGGCGAATGTCTTAATGTTTTCGTACTCGTTTTCGCCAACCGATAGCCGATTGGTGAATCCGGTGCCAATGTTACGCCCCATACCACGATGGGGACGTTTGAAGCTCTTGCGTGCGATATCGTTACCCTCGACGAACTTGGCCAGGCTACAAAAGCGAGGCTCTTTCACCTTCTGATCGTCACACCGGTTATCGATGTCGAAGACACGGTTTTCAAACCCGCACTGATCCAGCTCGACCACCTCATTGCGCTGCTGCTTAGCCTTGAAACTTCGGCGCTTAGTGTGATCGAGCGTGCACAGCGTGGTCGTATCTTCCGTGATCGTGTTGTCCTGCAGTGCGCCAAGCAGATCGTGCCCCAGCACAGAGCTTATGTCATCCATCAAACTTTCCCCGTGCAACGCCTCCGTGGTATCGCTCGTTTCGGGTGAATCGATATGGCTGAACCGGTCGTTGTCTAAGTCCTGCAAGAATTAATCATAACCGTGAGCGTGGGAATACAGGCTACAGTCTTCGAGCTGCAGTTGAACTCAGCTTCACTCACCTGTATAATATCACCTACATGAACCTGGGAATTGTTATCTGATTGTCTGTCGAGTATCTCCGACGTGACGCTACATTCTTCGTTGCTTATTGCTGACAGAATATCACTTCCATCGCCGGGCACCTCATCAGAAGACGATCGTTCCTGTCGAGAGTGACGTGTCAAAGGCTGTGTTTTCACCGTAATCTCTGGCTGAGCAATCATGCTTACCGGCATATCTGTATCGATGATGGTGATGTTTTCGCTGAAGTAGATGTTCTCCGGCGGTTTCTCGAGACTGGGAATACAAATCGTTGGTACCTGAAGCATGTTGCAGGAAGGCCCCGGTTTCGATGGCATCGGCTCAGACCCGGGGTGGGCAGTCTTGCATGTACCCGTAGCACCCAAACGCTGGGCGTGGGTGCGATAGTAGTTGCGTTCGTACACTTCGATCGGCTGGAACTGCAGGTAACCGCCCTCTGAGCGATGTTGCCCGCCGGAAGCACTGGCGAGCTGCTGCTGATGATGCTGCTCGATTGTTTTCTTAAACGGCTTAAAGCCCAATCGCTCGAAAGCGCTGTTCGGGTCCAGATCAAACTTGACCGTCTTGGTATCGGACTCGAAGGAAAAATCGTACGGTGCCGTTGTCGACTGCGAATCGGACGTGGTCGTGGTCGTGGACTTTTGGTTCAGCGTATCGTCCTGATCCTTGGCCTGATTGTCGGTCGCAATTTCGGACTCACCCTCGGTGGGCGGTTCCAGGATCGTCTCTACCATCTTCGGCTCCGTGTGCGTGCTGTTTTCCTCCAGCTCCTCGATGCTGGAAATGCGATAGGATTCGGGTACCCCGGAACTGCGACGGCTCCCACCGTCGGCGAACTGCTTCGGTACGGGCAGATTAAGGGTGCTGAAGAAATGCTCATCCATCGAGTCACGCCGCATATCCGGCAGGGGTGAAATGCAAGTCAATCGTGACGTTGACACCGACGGTGATATCATCCCTGCCTGGGTCGGTAACGTGGCCGGTGATGTGTTGGCGGAATTATCCGATGAGGAAGCGTTCGCTATGGCGGAAATGAAGCGCAGTGTTTAACGTTTGAAAGATTGCGCGATAATTCCGCCGTCACTACACTTACCTCTCAGTGTGTTCATAGGAACGGAAAGGCGCTTCTGCGGTGCGTACGGTATTACTTTCTCGCTCATCTCTACCACCTCATGTATTGCTCGCTTGAGGCTGTTGGCCCGGCATAAAAGTGCTTCCCTTTCCGAACGGCGGTCTATTCTACTGATGCGTTCTTTGGAATTCAGTTTATCTTTTTCGTTTTTCTCTATTGTTTTCCTGTGAAGTCAAATCGATAGAGCATACAAATCGGACAGCTGTCGTGGATTGGGGAAAACGTTGGCCAGTACTTACGTATCTATTGGTCTTTCAGAGGCACTTTTTTGAGCAATTTCTTTCAGTGTTCTAAATAATTCGTCGTCACCATGAAGACCAGCTTCCTCATCCTTGAGAGTATCTAATAACATTCCTAACTTTTGTCTGCAAGTACAAAACAGGCTTCTTATCATCAATTGCACAGATTCTCGCCGGTCGTTGTAGTCAAGCGTACCTTAAAATATCACATTTGACGCTTAATTGCTCTTCGTCGGAGCTGGTTTCTCTTACTCTAGCAATAAAGTCATTGACCGTTTCGCATAGGATTCTCGTTGACTGTATCATCATCTGGGTGTCTTCGTTGTAGACAATTGACTGCAGATGCCACAGCGCGCTGTCTTCGTACTGTGAGAGCAGCGGATCCGGATAGTGCGAGATAGACATCTTTGGGGTACGCGTCGAAGCAATGCCGATATCGCGTTCGAAAACCATTACACTCCATCTGCGAACGTGCGAGATACGAATGTTGGACTCATTTCGATCGAACATCGATAAATTCGTGTGAGAATATCAAGCGATAAACTGTTGCTCTGCTCCCCTGGCATTGCCTGCTACCACCTAAGACTACTCATTGCGCGATTCATTGAAAATGCCCGTAAAGTAGATTCGTATCGCAGCGTACCAACGCCGTTGACAACCGCGAATAGATGAACATCGTGTTGGGGCTAAGCGTCAACTCTTGAACTGACATTTTCGTCCCCAAACGCTCGATTAGACGCGGATCGTTGGCGTCGATAGGTCACGGTTAGGAAAAAATCATAGTTCAAATAATAATAGCCACCAAGCTCCTCTTACCTGTCGAGCATTTTTGTGCTAGCCTTCTCGTAGCGCTCCAGCAGCTGCGGTAGGTGTGCGTCATCGTCGCAGGAGCTTCCCCAGCCCAGTACACGCGCTAGATCGTTTCCTGTTCCCAGCGGAAGCACTGCTATTTGGCATTGTTTCTGGAACGAAAATAGGAAAATTCAAACACATCTAAACCATGGCTCCCTTCACCGCGAGCGAACGTCGCACGGATCGACAGAATCAAGAAAGTTTAATTCCGATTACATCGTTCGCATGAGACACGGAGTAGCGTCGGGGAAGTGCAATCACGGTGGTGAGTTGTTTTTTTCCGGCACTCGACATCGTTCCAAGGAAAAGGTGTTTTTTTAAATAAACTCTCGAAACTGATTGCACGAAAGTTCACGCAGAAAAAAAAACCCTCACACGAGCAGGCTGGCAACTTTTGTTGATCAATTTTCAGAAGCAAAATAAAAGCTACGAAAAATATGCATTAAACTTTTGTCATTTGACACGCATCACACACATACACACACACACACTCACATATGCTCATGATGTCGGCCAACATGTTTCCCGAAGGCACGCGAAGACTTAACGACGTGTGTTTATGTTGAAAAAATTAAAAATAACTTCCGTTTGACAGTGAAAAACTCAATTCATTCGATGGAAACTTTCCCGTTTCCAATTTAATTGAAGTCATTAACCGACAAGTATATGTGCGCACATGCGGACACAAGTTGAAGGGATGATGAGAAAAACCCTATTACGTATTTTAGATCTTTTAGATTCGTTAAACCGTTTGTAGCAGAACGGACCAAATAGCTACAATTAAAACTCGCATACGGCAGTTCCATCCATCAAGCAGCTATCAATCAATAGGTGTAAATTGGGCGATAAAAATGGTCGTTCTAATGACAGAAACTGTCGGCGGCAGAGGAATGTATCATCAATTCAATCATCAACCCATGGCAAATACTCTCGTGCGGTGCAAAACGGAATAGGCAGACACGATGGAATAGGCAGAACGCCAAGTGTAACCATCGTCATAAAAGTTTTTTGCACACCAAGCACGAGGATTTTTTTTTTAATGTTTGTCCCAAATTGGCAAGAGAATCGCAATCTAAATAAGCAAGAAAAAATGTTTCAGTTTAATCTTGAAATGGATTGAAATAATTAAATAATGTATTTGAATAAATAGTAAATAAATGTAATCTTAAACAGATAAACTGATTACATTAGTTGGTTTTTAACTAATTACCAAACTACGAAATTCTTAAGTTATTATTCGCTACAAATGGCAACCTTTTAAGTTGCTATGGCTGCGGCAATTTAATTTATTTGATAAACATGTTTTACATGAACCAACGATTCGCTTATATAAACGAGCCCGCATGCTTTTTATGTGAAAAAAATCAAACTTCAAATAACACATCTGCGGGTTTTACGGGCCATTTCGTGAATAAGTTAACATATGAGTTGTTATCCCCCCTAAAACCTCTTTTGCCACAGCCAACGGATTTGTTTCCTAATCACCGCACAGGACATTACCATTCCTGCCCACCTTACCTACCAAGTCACAGACTCGCACCAGAGGGAAAACATAATGTCACCCGAAAACATTCATTTCTGTTTCTCATCATCCTCCGTATCACCTTCTCCTGCCCCGGTTAGTCCGAGTGGATGGTCTCATTAGATATTAATCCTCCCATGCGCCCGCTGGTGACTCGCTTTTGGTGTTTGATCTTGATGCCCGGAGGAAAGTGTCGTGCGTTATTCTTTTTCATGTCCCGCTCCTTCATGCAGACGCCGCTGGCTCGATACACGTTTCCTATAACTCATTTCCTGCGGGCAGGAATGGCTGTTCACTCAGCCATGAAGAAATCACCCAAGAAGTACGGTTACCCGAAAGCTACGCTCATGTTGCTTTTCCTGCCCTCGGGAGTCTTCATATCCGAATTTCTATGAGTTTTCTACTGCGTGTGGTGTGCGAAAAACCTTGTACTATGACAATAAAAAATCAATGCTGTGTACACAGTTGTTCGTACGATCCAATACCGCTTGGCTTCAATACATTGTAGCATTGTCCACAAGACGGGCCGGATGTAATAACGCGAGTACTGTTGGGATGGAACAAATATTTATTGGACACAGTTCGTCTGGTAGGTTCTTTTAAGGTTGCAGCGCCAATCGGAGTATGAAAGCTGACGTGAGCGATCAACTATCAACCGCTCCTGTGCGTTACCATCTACGAACGACTTTACTAAACGGACTTTAAGAATTATTTGTTATCTCTCTGAGAGCAATAAGCCACTAGAAAACAGTGAAAGCATCCGGTTTTACTATACAAAATAAAAACCTATAATAAAATTGTCGTTGGACCAACAATTTAATGTATTAAACACTCCACATGACTCGCATCGCCGAAGAGTAGAGCGTTCGCAATCAGTTTCTTCAACCGGATCTGATCCTCCTCATCGGAGCGTGTCATAATTCGTATCCTTGACATTTTACTGCGGGCCTTCAATTTGCAGCCGTGGAGAGTGGAGAGGCCACTACTGCTGCTGGCACATCTCTCATAGTATGGCACTAAAGTAGACATACTTCACGGACAGCCATGCTGGACGAAATCGTCACATTTAGTAGAACGAATGTGGTCATGGTTAGGACGCGTCGTCCCGTCCTTGGAGGAGCAACTTTCTCCGTTCACAATAAACTTTACGTGACGCACTAAATGCCGACGAAGGTTGCCGTTTGTGTTTCGCACAGACGCAAGAATGGGATCGTGCGGGTGGAGGGTGGATGAAGTGGAACAATTGTAGAATTGTCATCATCCTTCGTCCCGAACTTCGTCCGGGCAGTTGCCGTTTGTCGCTCTTGCCCTTCATTACACGAAAAGGGAAGCCTCGGGCGAGCGGCAATACAAAACAACCAACCCACCTTATTAGCATACCATTTCCAGGGCAGTTCGTAATGAGATGAGTTTTTCCGAGTGTGCTTCGAACGGAGTGGCTCGTTTGGAGTGTGCGGCAGCGGTTTGCATGTCTAATTTCTGCCCTACCGGTAACGGTCAGCTGAGCGAGCGGAAACACCGGAAGAGATCTGGTGCGAACGGGAGGAAAAAAAAACTTACTTGCATGTGTAGATGGTCTATCTCGCTAAGGACCCAACCGACGGACCCGTCACCGGAGCAGATCAGTATGCGAAAGGGATCAAAATGACGAAATAGACGAAGCCCGAGGCCGGGACCGCTCGAGATGAGATCAAACACTTGGGCAGGATTCAGGAGTTGCTTGAAGCGCCGGAGAAACTTCACCCCCTGGTTGTCGCCCGACTTGGAGTTGACGAACACGAGCAGCGGCGAGAAGCTTCCGTGCGGCTTGCACACGTCCCACGCCTCGTCTAGCCCGATCGAATGCAGCGAGGTCGGTGGCACCATGGATACGCGGGCCGGACCCAGCGGGCATGAGCTCGGTGCTTGCGGTCTGCACGCCGTGTGCACGGTCGAGCGACACCAAAGGCACCGCCAGTCCTGCAAACGCATCACCGAACCGCACGTCTTGTCGCAAACGAGGCACTTGGACGAAACGGGCAGATTACCCTCCATCCACTGGTGAGGCATCACGATGTTCTGTGAGTACGTTGGCATAGAGAGAGAAAAAAGGAAACTTCATTTAGCACCTAAAAGGTAGGGGGGAGGCACTTACGACGCAACCCCTTACCCCATCGCAATCCTCGATTATGTCCTTGCCGACGCTGGCGAGCGTTGTCCATTTGCAGTTAGATATCGCTTTCGCGGCGCACCGTTTGTGCACCTTGCACTTGCACACCTCGCAGGACAGCCCGTGGGAAGTAACGCCCGACAGTGCCTCCCGGCAAACGTTGCAGTAAGTAGGCCGTGCATGCGACGTTGCGTACCTTTAGGCATCGTACGAAGCAAAGGGTACGGTTAAATTCACCATTTGTGGAGTCGCTACAAACCCTGACACATACCAGTGATGATGACCGGAGAGGAAATCGTGTTGATCCGGTGGTCCCGGCTCGAAAAATTCGCGTGCCGAAGCCGCTTTCAGCGCCTGCAGCCAGTCCTCCATTTCGCGACGTGATTCCGCGCACAGCACTAATGAACGTGTGGGTGTAATTAACTGGAATGAAAAGTGTGAAGAAAAATTTGTGTTAGCAATTTTGCTTTTTTATTCCAATCCATTATTTATATAGTGTAGAGGTAGCAGCTCTGCTAGTCGTAGTTCAGATAGGAACGATGGATTCGTTTCTTTTTTCATGGCCTGCTCCAGCAAAGTTCTACAGGCAGATGCAACTATGGATGATAGTGGATGGATTAGATCATTGTGCTAATTAAGAAACAGAAGCTATTCAAATGACCGTATTCAAGGTGTACGACATGTTAGGATAGTTCCTTCGGTTCGTTTAAATCTTCAAACACAACTTTGTCCTAGGACCTTTAAATTCTTCACATTCACAAAAGAATTTACTGTTTAATTAGCAACAAGACGCAATCCCTTATGCACGCTTTTCTTAGGCACCCTGGTTTCACCTGTGCTAGGAGCGTATGTTAGAAAAAGGAACTCGAGCAATTCTCGTCAAGCGTCATTACATCTGTTACACGAGAGGTTTGGCTCGCAGTGCCGCTAACATGCCATTGCAATCAGCATCGTCATCATCGCACCACTTATACGGTTACGGAATCAAAGCGAAATCTTGGAAATGGCAATTAGAAGGTGTTACGAAACTGGATCACTGTTCATTAGTATAAATTTGGCCAACGTTCCCGTAACTGCTCGCTCGCGCAGGCTCCCACGAAACGTAGGTGCGTCAGTAATGTGCGGAAGTCCCCGTCTCGAGAGCATCCTATTTCCCGCTTGTCCATTCTGCGAACATTTAGCGAATCTGACACCGGCCAATTAATCAGGAAACGCCACCAGCCGGCCTGAATAGGTGATATCGATCGCGTGGATGTTGGGCAGCCACCGACCGAACTTCGAATGTCGCTACTTCATCCCTAGCGATGAAATATCACGCAGCCCGGACCGCATGCCCGGCCTTTTGTTCAACGCATCCGCAACGCCAACTGCTGCGAACTCATTCCAATTAGCAAAGGCTCGAGCTCATCCCCAGCGGATCATCGTTTCTGGGCTCCAACCGACAGCCAGCTTTATCTTCACCGTTCCACTTTTCCCGGAACACCGGTGGGCTACGATGAGAACGACGGCGTGGCAGGAAAAAAGGGCAGGAAAATGCTATTTTATCTCGTGTCAGAACAAACAAAACAACAAAGCTTGCTGTGGTTTCTCCACAATTTGTATTGCCTAGAACGGTGGGGGTGAATAAAGGAGGGGCGTGTGACTGCGACCTTATATTCTTCGCGTTCATCATGCTAACCAGCTGCTTCCATGCGCGACCGAAATGTAAATAGCATCCCTGATTCGGAGGCTTCTTGCTTCAAGACACTCAGGACAGGTATCGTGCACCAAGCGAGATTTTTCCTCTCTTATCGCACCCACTCGATCTGGGAATATGGCTGACTTCTTTCTCGGGTTTTTTGTTTTGCTGACGGTTTCTGGCCGACACCATCTTTTTTGTTTTGTTGTGTAGAAAAACGTATCTCGGCATATGCTTTCGCGAGCAGACACTGGGCTGGTGGCGTTTGCTAATACCGACCATCCACGCTACACGTGGTAAAGTTGTTTGACCCATCTCAGGAAGAGGTGTGCGCGATTGCTAGAACCCAGGGTCACAGCAAACTTCCTGCTCCTGGGAAGATTTCTGCCTTGAAAAAAGGATACAATTCTCGTCGGACGTCCGGATCCTCCGGTTTGTCTTACGTGAAGAGACAAATGAATACGCACCGGTGCGTGATAGCATACATTTAAAATTGTTTTTTGTTTCAATCCCCTTTTCCTATTTTTTCATGCTCATCCTGGAAGATGTTATGAGAAAGAATTGCGTTTTGCACTACCGTGTCATGCGTCCGCCCATCGGTAAAGGTTGTGTGAACTTCATACTCTCACCCAAATAGCGGCGCTCAAATTTCGAAACAAAACGAAGCAAAACATGGTCGACAAATTGCAAACAACAGCAAAACACTCCCGAGACCGCGGGTGCGTTCCAGCTGAATGTCTAATCTCGGTTTCGGCGCACTGGCTGACTGACTGACTGATTGCGTTTGCCCTCGGCCAACAAGGACCCGCTTGCGGTACGGCTTGGTACGTACGTACCGCCCATCATGATAAGCACAGCTATGTTTGCCATATTTGTTTTCGCTGTCTATTCATGATTTTTGAAACGTACGTCGGGCACGTTAGCACTTTTCCCACAAGCTTTTATATTTGCGTTCGGCATCACGGCACACGATGCGGCACGAATTCAACCGGCTCTAGGCAGATACATAGAAAAGAAAAGATTCCCGAGTGCTCTGTCATTGCCATTTTACGCTCTTTATCCTCTTTGGGGATTTCGAAAGTAGCTATGAAGTTTGATGTCGTTTCTAACATGCAATCAACGTGTGATATTGTTTAACTGAACCGCAAACAATGAAGGTGCTGTGTGATTGTCAAAAGTGTACCGTGAGTACTCTTTCATAGCTTGAGAAATACTTCCATCGCAACTGACAACGCTGTAGTTGGTTTGTTCTGCGCATTGGCTTGGAGATAAAGAACAATTCGTTTTGTACCGATTGTTTTCATCCACATGGGTTAAATGATCTTTAGCTTTCGCTTATTATAGAATGTGTAGTGAGAAACATGCTCCACCTAGACATTGAATTCCGTTAAAAGCTGCTCGCTCATAAAACTTTACCCTCCAAACAACAGAAAAGTGTGATGAAGCATGGTACTACTAGGTAACGGTGGAGAAGGAAATGTCGGAAATGACGGAACAACACCAAAGTACCCGAACGAAGTTGTTAAACGATTGCACTTTTTCACGCAACCCCAAACCACTTGCTTGTTCATTATTCCTTGGCAATGATCACAAAACAACAAAGTTTCTTCCAAGCACATCGCGAGCGTGATCAAAATGTCGTTAACACCATGTAAGCATAACACCGGAAAAATATAGCCGCTGTGCGTTAGACGGACCATTATCCGGTGGTTTCGGATGAGTTGAGGTGAACGGATCCGTGGGCAACGAGAATAAATCTTCGGATGGTGCACATCAAAAACCAATGTCCAATCTGACCCTGAAGAGTAATAAAGGGTTTACGTTGATGATTTTCTGCTCCCCAAAGTGACACGACTTAATGGTCCGCTCTAACGTGTTGTAGTATACGTGACCACCATGGATTTCGCCTAGATAGACGCAAGAATCGCGACGATGAGAGTGTTGAACAGAGCTGTGAATGCTTTTGCGTTCAATTGTCGGCAGATTTGGCCGTTGCAACCCCTACATCGCACCCAACCACAAACAAAGCACACCGTTGCGGTGAAGGAAAATGATGATTTTTTTTTTACTTCTATCGGGACGCAAATGGAAACGTCGAACGACGACTGCGAACACGACGACTACCGTTGAGGAGCTTTTGATGGATCCTAATGAACTCTTGACAAAGATGCTAGACTAGAGACAATGGCAAGCACAGTGAAGCAGTACACTGCTGTTTTATTGGTCTGCGCTTTGATGTGCTTCTTGTTTGCGAGATAGATCCTGGGGGCAAAAGAAACAGAACCATTTTGTTAACATTACGGTGTTTGCGAGCCTTCACCCTATGAAAAAAACTCGCTACGAGGAATTTATAAAATGTAAAATTTATTAAACCTTGAACGATAATTCGCCGGAATAGGTATGCTCCGCAATAAATGGAATTTATTTGATTAGACTCACAAACTGGAACATAATAAATGTTTTATTATTTTCACAACCACGTTTGTCCAACGGTAAAATGTTTCGAGCATATCATTTCTATAATACTGAATATTAAATCGTAATGGTAATATTATTGCTGTACAATTAAGCCACGCTCAACGCGAATATTTTTTTATGAAGAGTATATTTGAATAATCTTTCCCAATGTTTTTATTGTAGATAAATGAACTCACCTGGAAGCTATGGTTAGCATTTTTCGTACTGCACTCAGCAAAGCACAAGTTGGAGAGGTCGATTTCATCGAAAAGATCGCTCTGAAAGCATGAAGAAATAAAAGAAAACATTACAAATGGAACATCAAACGGCAAAGTTTTACCGAAACGAATTGCACTGTCCATTAACATTCAATCGTTGCTTTTTAAAGTAACTCAGCACAGATTTTAGACGCACTGATGCGGTACCACTTCCTCTACGACCACCGTTTCCGGTGTTTCGCCCATCGGCTGCTTCGATTTTGATTTGCAAAATTGGACCATTTTGCAGCCAAGCGTCCCATGGCTTGGAACGCAGCTGTATGCAGATGAAAAGTATTCGATACCACCCGGTCGTAAATTACGTTAAATAAAACCTCCATCCCGACGGAAAAACACATAAAATGTCAATTTACGGTTTGTTAATTAGATTTGCTGAGCGCTCGTAAAGAATAAAGTACGCCCGGACCGAGCTCCTCGGATAAGATTCGTGCGTTTCACCGATGAGAATGATCGATTGAGTGCATGGTGCTCAGTGGAAAGATCTTCTAAATCCTAAGCACTGGACCCTGGTTGAGAGTTTGCGGCGCCAAAGCACTTGTACCGGGTGAAGTGGTTTGCGTAGGGAAGCGCCCGTACCGGGGACAGTGAGAGACTGAACCAACAGTGCTTTAGTTTGGCTGGAAGTTCAGCGCTTTCGGTACGGGCAGACAAGGCTGGCGCTCGTCCCGAACCCGGGAACACTTCAATGATCCACGGCGATAAATAAACCACGAGGACGAGGGAAGCGCACGAAAGAAAGAGAAGTAAGTTTTAATTAGCGATGCTTATCCGGTTGCCTTTTGAATGAATAATCTTGCGAGCCTGTTATTTACTTTGCCTGTCTGCCGGTATGCTGTAGTTATGTGATATTTTTTTTTTTTTGGTTTTTGCTCGTACCCAGGACCTTTTCTAACCGAAGGCTAGTAAATAATGCTGCACGCGTTGTTGTTAAACCGTGGATGTTGTTTTAGGCACCAGAAAACCAATACTGCGTCGAGCGTACAGCTTACGGGCACAGTGCTTGGAACAGAAAGCACTGTTTTAATGATCCGTTTGGTAAAGTTGTCAGTATGGTCGCGTCCGTTCACGTCTAAACTTCGCGAGACGGATGGTAACCGCGGCACGGTGGCTACATTATAGCCGTTCATTATGTAAATAGCCACTTTTTATGCCATTTCGCAGACCAAATCGGTCCATTAGCACGTTTATTAGCTACGGAGATCCTTGAGCCATACTTGAAAACAAACACTTTTAGGATTAGCCGGATTAGACGAGTGACTTCAATTGCTTTCGATACGAGTGCTAGGTGGAGAGGTAAACGTTACATAGGCAGACGTAGTACGAGATTTTCTTTTGTCTCACACGTGAGGATGATCAAAAACGCTCGATGTCGATCATTCTCTATTATTCACACGATGCTCGATGCGAGTGATACCAGAAGCTTAGCAACTATAAATTTATCTAATTTATCTAATATTATGCCCAAGCAATATTAATCTATTAATAATACATTATTAGTTTTAGTGACGTTTTATATAACATGACTGGTAATACAGATTAGTTGTTTTCGTGTTAACAGTTGCATTCTAAATTTTGTTTTTCTCCATTTGATTGCAACAAACTTAAAACTAAGGATACAAAAAAAAACTACTTTCATTCCATTTTTTTTCAAATTTGTATCTTAGTCCAATTCCTTTACCGTTTCATGGATTGCTGGAATGAAAAAAACCCACAAACCCATGAATACTTCTCTTTGTTATGTATATTTTTTAAATTTCCGTTAATCTTCAGGGTGCAAAACTCTGTGCTAATCCTAGTTTGTAATGAAAAAAAAAACATTAAATTTGAGATGAATAAATATCCATGGTACAAATAGTAAAAGCTAGAAACCAAAAATCCGTTCACGTCAAGCGGCGATATATTTCTACGCGATATAAAATAAATGAAGAAGGTAATTTTAAAATACAATTTCTCTCCAAAAGACCTTCCAAACGAACGATCGTTTATCATGCTGATGACAAGAGTTTACAAAATCTTGCTAAGTTACCGGTACATTACAGTACAATGAAGGACATATAGCCAAAGGGTTCGGCTTGGACTGAAATTGGATACACAATATGTATGCGAGCAGCATACCACCACCATATCTTATGGATGTATGGCCCCCATGTAGCATAATTTTGTTTTAAAAATCGGTGTTCTTTAAATGATGGTGAATAATTTTTGCAATTTCAAACATTGTATTAAAAAAACTTTTTTACCTTTTAGTTCTGTATATTAATTTCGTATTGTTTTATTACAAACTATGGAGCAGTTAAATTTAAACGGGTCTTACGCACTTTGAAATCTTTTGCGTTATGCTATTTGACACCACCAGCCGCCGGGAAGCGTTTAATTTTAAAATAACAAACACCGACTCTGCCAAATAATGTAATTATCCTGCACACCGCTTAGTGCCTGCAGGGCCACAGGAATTAATTCGTGATTTTCAGTTTTTTTACTTGCAGTTCGCGTTTGAAAGGCATCGTCAGTAGCTAACGTTCGTTAGAAGCTCGGGGGCTCTGTGTATTTGTACCGACATCGAAATATCCGTTTCGGTACGGCTGTAGCGTGAAAGCAATACCGTGTTCGCACAGTTTTTGCTTCATTACCAATTTATAAAAATAAAATAATGACTTTTGCCGCAATCACTGTGACTGGTTCGATTCAGAGAGCTTTCACCTGCGCTCTAAGCCGCGATTGGTAGGATTGCCTCTATCATTTTCCCTGTAGAATTGATATTTGGAAACCAGACTTTTCTCACGGTGTTTATTCCGTTTCTGCGCTGATCAGTAGACAGTTGTTAGGTACGAAATATATGTTTACGGACGCATGGTTGTCTACCAAGGGTTTATGTTGCTTATAAGTATCAATGGCTTTTCATACGAGCTACCTCGTAAAAGAAATACCAAACAACGGCTATCCATCCGCCGCATTCCGTCATCATTAGAAGTCGTCTTGAATAGTGACAGCGAGAAGCGTGAATTCACAAAACAGGTGAATGCTGATATTCGCCTACTAGGATTTACAATAAACGAAGCGTATGATACAAACGATCAGCTCGGTCGCTGTGGTAAGGTATTTCTTTCCACCTCAATCTTTTGTAATTGAATTTTCGACTCTAAATATAACATTTCACTAATGGATACATCTGCTTTTCAGATTATGTACGAAATAAAAACTGAAAGGAATTATGTTTCGGTTTTAATGTGCATCAGCCCGAATCGGTACCGGTTTCATAGTATAACCCCGTATTGCTCTTGTCCGTTTCGAAAATCTTCGGCGATAACGAAACAATTGTTCGAAAAGAAAGCTCCTCGAAGTATAAGAAATTAATCTACCAATCTGGTTTGATGCTGAAAGTTACAATCGTTCTTTGGCATTACCGTGATCGAAATAGTTTTATCGACAATGTACTAAACCAGAAGAGAACGAACAGGCTGAGGCTGCACGAAATGTAAGCCTCCTCGAGCGGTACAAGTGATTGCAAAAGTTCTGCATACAGTGAGCTTACTTGCGTTTACTGTTGGGATTCGCGAGAAACTTTTTTTTCTGGTTTTGCCACACAGCTTAGCAAACTTTTGTTTCAATTCCGCGCGATACAACTCTTTCCAACTATAAAAATCGTTGAATTAACTACCTACTACCTAAAGCTACCTGATTTTAACATTCACAATTAGAAAGTACGTTTTGTATGCAGATGTTCCGGTTTTGTAATGGAAAGGAAAGGGTTCCTCGAAACAATTGTATTATACTTTATAGTCTGTGACACGTTCTACTTTATTTAAACTTTGTCATACCCGTTTCAGCTACATATAAATGGCGCGAAAACAGTGTCTATTGACAGTTATTCCCAGGATATGTGACCTAGTTTCAGTCAAACTTTTCCTTCTTTTATCCGCTAAACTGTCTTGTTTTCGTTTCGGCAACATGTTTCGTTTTGTTGAATACAACTTATGTCTATTTTGATACATTTCCAATTCAATATGGCACCTCCCTATATTCCCTATGAATGATGTATTTCCTGTCTACAATTTATACCATTTGCTAGATGCAATATCGGCTGTAACGAATAAAATATTTGATTCCTCTGTAGTAATAAAAATCTCAAAATTCATACCACAGCTTACGCATTCTTTTTAATATTACTTTTATGCAATGTTACTTATATTTTGTTACTGCGATAAACATAACATATCGTTTTCGCGCCACTAATTCCACGAGACCAAAGGCATTTTTAGCGCATACTTTTGGTCAAACAATTCCCAAGAATCATGGCGCTTACGTGGCTGTAATTAAAAACACTTCTATGCCAAAATTCCTCTGAGGCTATATTTCATACTCGTGATGTTGGTTCAAAGGTGGTGTGGTAGCGTGTGCTACTGGCCGGAAATATTATTTTTTCGCTTCTTGTGAAATCATCCAGGACCAACTTCTGTAGGAAGAACACAAGAAGCAAAAAGCTAGAGTCCCTCATTACGTCATAAACGCACTTTGTTAGCTTGTTAACGGATAGAACGTCAAACTGTAAATCCTTCTTAAGTAAAATGCCAACGTTACTAAACCGAAATCCCCTAGTAATATCGTCTGAAAGATATATAAGGGAATGGGTAACGAAGAAACAGTTTGGAGCAAAAAACAAACCGTAGCGAACAAAATTAAGCGAAATCCATTATTTTATCAAACATATGTATATTCATATTAAATATGAGATGTTTCCTGCTAGGAATTTTCTTATTTGACCTTGAGAAACGTTAACAGTTTATTACACAATCGTTTTCAACCATGTAGATGGATAATATATTAACCCTTTCAACTTTTAATTTTAAAAATAAGTGCGTACTATGAACTGCCTGCAATGGCTAGCGACCATTTTTCATACATGATTTTGTATGTATAGTGTATGGTTTATAAAAAAAGTTGTATAAATAATGTTATATATTATGAATATTTAAATACTTTTTGTACGTTAGCATTTGTTGGTACAGTATGTTAAGAGAAAAATATTCCTCTGAAGGTGTGTTCTCATGAATCTTGTATACTTGGAACATTTACCAATGCTTGCAAAATGACTCTAATGTGATGTGGGAATTCGATAAGCAAGCGTATATTTTTCACTCCATTAGGACACTTAAAATGCAGCAACGAATTTACCCGTACCAATCTGTCGTTGCCTTTTTCAGTCGAACGTTTTTCTCCATTTTAGGACTGTTTGACGTCCACATTGAACGAAAATTTCCCTTGGGATCGATACCCATCGGTGCTACCTGTCCACATGTACGGAAGCCATCCCGGAAGCATGTGCTCTTGCTGATGCTTAACACCCTATATGTTTGCGACGATTCTAAAGCATGCGATAGAAACCCTTGGGAATTCGGAAGTATACCGCGGAAATGTACAGATAAGAGCTTAAAATGTGGGTCCCACAATCTTACAACAAAAAGGAATAAATCGCCAGTTCGGTTCTAGAGCTCGAGCCAAGCGGACGTGTTAATTAGAGAGCGAAAAAGTGGTAAACAAGTTTAAAAAAAAAAGTCGTTAACATGGCTTCCAAAGAGTCTACTATAAGAGTAGATTTCTCTAAAGTTCCGACGAAGCCATCGGTTCGTGACACGATGGAGTTCATTTCATCGAAATTAAAACTAAAACAAGATGATGTTGCCCGCATTCATTTGCGAACCAGTTCATCCAACGCCTTTATTGAAATAAAGGATCAGAGCTTGGCTCTGAAGGTTGTTGAAGAGAACGATGGAAAACACTCAGTAGAATGCCAAGGTACTTTGTATTAGATTCCCATCCATATGGATGATGGTTCAGTGCTTATAAAGCTGCATGACCTGTCTGCAAGAGTGACAGACGGCAACATCGAACATTTCTTCACGAACTATGGAAAAGTGCTCAACATAACCGAGGGCAAATGGGCCGATAATTTGCAATACGCTGGCCTTCCTAACGGATATCGTTTCGTTAGAATAGTTTTGTCCAGGCCTGTACCATCATTCGTCACCATAATTGGTGAAGTAACCTTGGCTACGTATCGAGGTCAAAAACCCACGTGCAGATACTGTGAACAGCCAGTACACCATGGTATTACATGCAAAACTAATCTTCATTTGGTGACACAGAAGAGTGTCAATAACCGGCTGCAGAAAGCCGCAAACAACACGTACGCAGATATCACTGCAAATTCTAAATCCGAAAATAAAGAAACAACATCCGTATCACCGATTACACCGATAGAAAGCACATCTACAAAAGTTGCTCCGACTGTGAGATATAGAAGTGAACAAAGTCACAGTCCGAGCTACGAACACAATCAACCACAATCACGCAGTACATCGCCCCCGTCACCGAAAAGCAACAAGCAGAGATCCATCTCAGCAAAAAGGCAAGCAGATATTGTGATCTCTGATCGTGTAATGATCGAAAGTAAGAGAGGGAGAACCAGATACGTCTCAAGGCCATCCAACGGAGATTCGATGGTGAGAGATAGACAAAACAAATCAAAATGAGTAACACGAGCCTTAGATTACTCTCGGTAAACGTAAATAATTTATCGAGCAAAACTAAGCTAGATAGCCTACAATCGACAATAAATCGATTAGATGCCGACATTGTGTGCATGCAAGAAGTGTATCAATGTGAGTTAGATATTCGTGGATACACTACGTACACAAATGTCGACATCCACAAAAGAGGAACAGCAATAGCCATACGTGACGGAATTAAACACTCACAAATAGAAAGAAGTCTAGATAGCAGAATAATTAGTTTATCAATTAATAACAAATTTAAAATAATTAATATATATGCTCCTTCAGGAGCTCAACAAAAACAGAATAGGGAATATTTCTTTCGGCACACACTAGCATACTATATGCGGAAATCATATGAATATGTAGCAATCGCAGGTGACTTTAATTGCGTTATACAACAAAAAGACGCAATGGGAAACTCAAACTATAGTTTAGCCCTAAAAACTGCCATTCAGCACCTTCGAATGGAGGATAGCTGGGATATTCTAAAAACCGTAACTGAATACACATATTACACTCATAATTCTGCCTCTCGCATAGACAGAATATATATATCAAAAAATCTAAGAAATAATATACGAAGCGCTAACACTGTCTGTGTATCGTTTAGTGATCACAAAGCGTACACAATTAGAATAGCAGTACCAAACGATGTTGTTCATAATACACCCAAACAAAAAATTTGGTCATTTCGGAAAACAATAGTAAATGAAAATATTAAAAATGAATTTCAACAAAATTGGACTAAATGGACAATGCAAAAAAAACATTATCAAACATGGATAGACTGGTGGATACAATATACTAAGCCTAAAATTAAATCCTTCTTTCGGTGGAAAAATAGTCAATATCTTAAAGACTATTATGATTCATATAATAAATTAGAATGTCAGTTAAATATTTCTTATAACAACTTTATGGGAAATCAAAATGAAAGGATAAATATAAACAAAACAAAATGCAAAATGCTTATGCTTCAAAGAAAATTGACAGAGTATTACCTTAAACCAAACAAGACGTATATATATGGAGAAAATATTTCAACGCTACATATCAATGAACGGCGTAGAAAACGCAATTTTGTCTCTGCAATATATGACAACAACAATAACTTATTAGAGAATACAATAGAAATTCAGCAATTCATTCATAACTACTTTAAGGATGTCTTTGAAGTGGATGACATCCCAAATGACTATCTCTTCTCATGCAATAGAAAAATTCCAGAAAACTGTTCATTAAATAGTACAATAAATAGGGAAATCACAACCAATGAAATCTATGACATAATTAAAAAAGCACCGGCTAACAGAAGCCCCGGAAAAGATGGACTTCCAAACGAATTTTATGACTTATTTTTTGATATAATTCACAAAGAATTAAATCTAATAATTAACGAGGCAAAAAACAAAATAATTCCAGAAGAATTTACAGAAGGATTAATAGTGCTTGTAAGAAAACCAAAACAAACCATAAATAACATAGAGTCTCTAAGACCTATTACTCTAACTAATTCAGACTATAAAATATTTAGCAGAATTCTTAAAACAAGATTAGCAAATGTTATGGACAAACATGAGGTATTAACAACATCGCAAAAATGTAGTAATAACAAAAAAAATATATTTCAAGCAGTTTTATCAATTAAGGATAAGATACTAGAAATTAATGAAAAGAAAAAACTGGAAAACTCATCGCCTTTGACTTATCAAAGGCATTTGACAGAGTGAGCCACCATTTTTTATATAATACCATGCAAATAATTGGAATTAATCCTAATTTTATAGAGATTATTCGTAAAATAAACTCCATCTCCTATTCTAGATTATATATTAATGGTAGCTTGCTACCAAAAATACGCATTACAAGATCAGTACGTCAAGGTGACCCAATTGCAATGCACTTATTTGCAATATATATTCATCCACTTCTTGAACGTCTAGAAAACATATGTAATGATGAGCATGATATAGTAAATGCATATGCGGATGATATATCCATAATTACAACTAAAAAAGAAACAATAGAAGCAATGAAGGAAGCCTTTGATGCATTTTGTACAGCTTCTAATGCAAAATTAAACACAGATAAGACCAATAGTATAGACATAGGTTTAGTAAATAGTACAACTAAAATTATTATTCCATGGATTTCAACAGAATATAGCATCAAAATATTAGGAATAATCTTTACAAATTCACTAAGATTAACAATTAAGCTCAATTGGGATGTCACCACGAAAACATTTGCTCAAATAGTATGGCAGCATAAAATGAGAGACATAAACATACAGCAAAGAACTATTCTTGCAAATACCTTCTTAACATCTAAATTATGGTACTTAGGTTCAATTATTACTCCAAATAAATACCATATTGCCAAACTAACGTCCTTATTAGGTCAATTCATGTGGCCAAGAGGTGGTATCCGAGTCAGCATGCAGCAATTAGCTTTATCCAAAGCGAAGGGTGGCCTAAATTTACTAACCCCGGATCAAAAACTAAGCTCCCTTCTTACAAATCGACACTTAAAAGAAAAACAAAGCATGCCATTTACTGCAAAATTCCTCAACAACATAAAAAATCCACCTAGTATTTCCAAGCTCCCTAGTTACTATCCTTGTCTTGCTGTAATATTAAAAGAATCTGCTTACCTTCCTAGTTCAATAATGTTAAATCCAACAGCTAAACAAATACATTTAAACATTTTGTGCTACTTGCCCCTACCTCATATAGTACAAAAATATCCATGCTTGAACTGGAATCTTATATGGAGAAACATAAACCAGAACCATCTTAACTCAAAGGAACGAAGTTTGTATTACATGTTAGTTAATGAAAAAATCAAAACAAAGTCACAAGAATTCGATATAGGAATATCCGTTTCAAACAGCTGCACATATTGTGGAGTGACTGAGACTCTAAAACATAAATTTACTGAATGTAGACCAATAAGAAGATTATGGATGATGCTAAATGTGATAGCAACTGAAGCTGACATTTAGCTTCTAAAATTTGATGAGTTAGTGAAACCCGAGTTAAAGAGTATAAACAAAAGAAATAAGTTACAAATCCTGAAGATATTTATAAATTATATTGAACTTATTATGGACAACGAATCTGAGTTACTAGAAACGTTAGATATAATTAGCTTTAGAAGCATAATGTTAATTTAAGTAGTATTGTTTTAATAAAAACAAAAAAAAAATCTGTCGTTGCCTTTTTCAGTCGAACGTTTTTCTCCATTTTAGGACTGTTTGACGTCCACATTGAACGAAAATTTCCCTTGGGATCGATACCCATCGGTGCTACCTGTCCACATGTACGGAAGCCATCCCGGAAGCATGTGCTCTTGCTGATGCTTAACACCCTATATGTTTGCGACGATTCTAAAGCATGCGATAGAAACCCTTGGGAATTCGGAAGTATACCGCGGAAATGTACAGATAAGAGCTTAAAATGTGGGTCCCACAATCTTACAACAAAAAGGAATAAATCGCCACATGATTTCCACCGTCTTGCGAAGCAAAAGCTTTATACAAGAAGCGGAAAGTTATCGTTCACGGCGTGAAAATAATACATTATTGCAACGTATTTGTTGGACAGATTTATTTTCAGTAGAACGAACCTGCCACCATCGTTGGGATCGTTTATCGAGGGAACCAATCGTTTAAATTATCAAATCGTAATACACAACACAACGGGCAGAATTTCGTTTTTTTTTGTGTGGAATTACTCTGTTTGTTGTTCTACCCATTCTCTAAAGAGATCTCATATCGTCCATGGAAATTTTACTTCGAGGCGAGCGGGCAACCCAACTTTTCCATCAATAGAAGTTAATTTAAGGCAAACATTCAACTGTTTATTTTACGTGCCCTTCACCAATGACAAAGCGAACGATGAGAGCAAGGTTTCATTTTCAGCACTTTTATAAATTATGAGCAACAGCTTCCGATACAGTTCTTTTCGTGGTTTATGACAGAGAAAACTGTCACCAACTGTATTGTTTTTACGCCAATTCGTGCAATCACTTTTTGCTTACAATAATTAAGAAGCTTTAATTAATGCATATAAAAAAGATAATAACTCGTCCTTTTTACTTCCAGTCTTAGTTGATGGCTGTATTTTTACTTCGTTTTAAATATCACAACCAGAGAGCCTCCAGAACGATCATCATATTGAGATTTTAATTCAATCTTTCAGCCAAATGTTGTGTGCCTGTAATACTATGAACGTAAAAATAAATTCAATAAAAGGGATAATTTTCTGCTCATAATCAGCTTTTACGCTGTAAAAGCAAGCCAAGCCGAGCCACTACACCTTTGCTCGGTGGGTTTTTTACTAAAATGAAGCAAAATCATTGCTTAAAAGAAGCGGTAGAACCTGTTCAAACCCGTCCTATCCTTTCAAGCGCGATTGAAATCAAAGCTCATTTCTTCCTTCATCGTATTAATCACTGCTAGTGCTGCGTAGCCTTTTATCTATCTGGCCTTTCATGCGCCACGCGCCCTAATCGAGAAACCTTTTGCAGAAGGTGGAACGAAATTGAATTAATAATTTTAAAAGCTTTCTACCGAAACGAATGAACACAAGTGATACCCAAATTCACAACAACGCATTATTCATCACCGTCTACTTGCTTCATCAGCTTAGCGAGGTGGTGTTAACCGACATTTTCCTCCCGTTAACCTCCGAACCTTGACGTGTCTTGTTTTCAATTGCAGCATATTTGATCCTTCTCGAAAATCAGTAAACAAAATGTGTCATGCTTCCGGAAATTAAAATTATTTTCAACACCCAATGAATAATGCTGGAAAGTTATCACACGAAAACTGCCTTGCCACGTGGTGACGTTTAACTTCATGTAGAAAAATGTGGTCTCGTGATCCTCTCCTCTCCGTTGTGATGGTGTTCAAACTTCATGTGGTTTTGAACCACAAGAATTCTTTCAAGCACATAGAAAATATAACCCAACTTATATATAAATGTGGTTGAACCCTTGAGCAGCTGGGTAAGACGCGATACTGTAATATCCCCGTGTCAGTGTCATGGTATGCTGTATCAGTTCCTTTTGCCTACAGTTATTTCATGATAGGAAGCAACAAAAACTTTGTGGCTCAAAAAAAAACAGGTCTATGAAGCTAACACCCAGAACATTTAAAATTTCCCAACGAAAAATAAGTTTGGGAAACTACACGAATCTCCCTTCTGCGAGAGTAGAGAAGACAAACATCATCATAGAAGAAGTCGCCATGCGAAAATAAAACGTTACGTTCTCTGTTTTGGTAGCATAAAAAGAAAGAATGTAAAGGTACACGCAAAAGGTATAGGGTGAGTTGAAGGTATAGCATAAATAGTAGAAAATCGTTGTCATAGCTACCTTTGTGTAGGAACATCATTTTGGGCGAATTTTGCAAAACCCTTTCAAGTCTGATGATCCTTGTTTTCTCAAAAACAAGAATCAAACTCCACTGTCGACATCTTGGACATATTGGTTAGCACAAACTACCCAACAAGAAAAAAATCATACCCGAACGGAGAGAGTTTCTCTCTTGCAGACGAAACATGCATAATTAACGAACCGGTTGTGTTTTCTGTCCAATCTTCGACACCGGTTCATCGTGTCTGAAAAACACACAATCTGTCTATGGCAGCGATGTAACTCAATTTTAATTTGAATTTGAAAATATGCCTCATATCCAATATCAAATTTAACCATCAGAATTTTTGTAGCTACACGCAAATTTTGTTCAGCGTATGTATTAAACTCCTGCTGTGTTGACGGATATTATATTAAACTGATTGATTCTTTGCTGAAGTTGAGCACGATTATGTCGTGATTTTGTTTCATTTTTTTATTTGCTAACACCTTCCACCTATCGGTGTAAATGTAATTTCCTGTTAGTCGATGAGTTTTCTATTTTCTTTTTGCTGTCTATACCGGAACTTTCATGTGAAAACGAGAGTTTCGCGATGAAACTGTACGATTCATGATGCCGTGTGACAAACTTTAAACAAAATAACGTAAAGAGTTTATACTAAATGTAACATATTCTTTCTAGTAATTTGTTTACAAAGCTATCCAACATTATGATAATGTTGGATAAACTTTTTACGAATAAACTTTTCAGAGGATATTATGTAAATTATTTGATTGTATTTCAGTTATTGAAGTTAGTTGTAATTAAGTCTTAAAGGTATTAAGTTATTCAGGTATTTGAAACATTATAAAAATGATAACGTCCTGTCAACAATGAAAAAACTACAATAATCCTGGTCCGTTGACAGTTTATTGCAATGAATTGGTATCACGATAAATCACTTAGTATCTGGCACTATCTGAGCCTACAAAATGTGCAACCCTACATTAGTTTCTGTAATCTGTCTTCATGCTTGTTATCACTTCACTAGCTTTAACTAACGGGAGATAACACCTATTTTATCATAACAATATTCTGATTGTTGCCGTTTCTGATATAATGAAATTGAATTTAGCATCGTGTGTTGCTACAGACAGCTCGCTGGTTACCGTATGCATCCTTAAAACGCCTACAACAGCTTCGGGCACCGTGCCCAACAGTGCTCATTCCCCTTCATGGCATGGCGTTCTCCAACTCTCGAGAAGACTGACTTTTACTGCTCTGCTGTTCTTGGCAACGTCACGTCATGTTTTCAAACCTGGTCTCAAATCAGCAGGATTATACTTTACAGCAACGCCATCATCTTGAGGTAGAGCTTTAGGATAAGTGAAGCAAGGGCGGTAATTTCAATTCCTCAAGCAATCTAAATTTCGATCGATAAAACTACTATCATTTCTACACCGGTTCGTTTCTACAACAAAATGAAGACACCGAGTCACGACCGCTGAACAGATCTAGTAATGGTGGTGGTAGCAAAAGTTTATTGAACTTGTGCAATATACGGGCGCTTCTACAGTAGTTGGGCTCAATTCATTCGTCAATAGGTTGATATGGATGATATGTACAGTTTATGTTAGGCAGGGAGTTGCTTAATCGTCACGGTTACATAGGCGTGCAAAGCGTTCAAAAAGAATGAGTTAAAAATATATGTTACAAAAAATAAGACTTCAAAAACAAAATTAAACCCCTATTCAAAAATAATACTCTAAAATTGTTCCAGTTAAAGTATACATTGAAAATCTAGTGTATATATATATATTTGTTTATTTCTTTTCGAGCTTGATTGCGAGTTAAACTACACCAACTTTATAGCGCAATATTTATGTACAACTGTACACACCACTATACACGAGTTGTACCAACAAGTCCCTGAAGAGTAATCATCAAATGACAAGGGTGTTATCATTTCTTCACAGTATTAATCAACATTAGAAAAGCAATGTTTTGCTATCGGTTCCAACAATATATTTCAAACCCTCTACCCACACCCCTAACCAAGGGTATGCATATTGAACAATCTACAACCATACTGGATGCCCCAAAAATTACCCCAGGTAACATATTTTGGGACCAAGCCATAGAAACACCGCGTGCTCATCACCCTACCTTATCATAGGATAACATCCCAATTACGATGCCATAAAAATACACACGTAAACTACAACCCGGGGCTAGGTGCAAGCAGCAGAACAACTTTTAACACCTAACCTCTCTCGATGACGCAACAGTGACATTCTAGGATGTCGCAGTTGGAGGTATACCGCAATATGCTGCTTGCTATGTGGAAAGCTGTACGATTTCATATTTTCATTCGAGAAGAGTACGCTGTCTTTCTTGTGCTACATTATCTAAATTTTCCCCACTCCCAACGACCTGTGCGCAAGCCGAGGTTACTGGCGTAACTTGTATAAACTTTTCTATTTTGCTTTGTGCTGGTAACCGAAGTTATAAAATAAAATGCCAAAGGTCAATGAAGAAAACATTTCCAACAAGAACGAACGACACGTCTTATGACGTACAGCAACTAGTGGCATTGCTAACGTGTACCTTACCACATTTGAAGTGAAAGGTAAAAGCGATATTTGATCTGTCAGATACGGCAGCAAAGTGTAAAACTTATAAAGGAAACGCTCAATAATATCATCATATAATATTTCTTACAACATTAAGTAAATATAATAAATCAAACCACAACAGTCATTTTCTTATAAGTAAAGCCTTCTCCATCGATTTATACTTAGTTGTTCTTCACTATGGTTCGTATGAGTTATCGAAACCTGCCTTGGAAAAACCCTCAACCACTACCATTAAACTTAAAAAGCAAAAAAAAGAAACATTACATAAAACCTAAAAACTGATAACCACGTCACAGTTAATGTGTTTTCCAAATTTATTGGATGATTCAGTCAATATTTCGGCACAATTGACGTTCGATTTATTTATTACCTTCTCCGAATTGAACATTACTAGTGGAAAAGGTTGAACTAGAATAAAAAGTAATATTTGGTTAAACCCAAAACGAGAGCACTTGAGGCAACTAGTTCTCGAAATTGAATATCGATTATATTTACGAAACCATCTAATGCAGCTATCAACCCTTCACGTTTTTTTTCAACCAAACAGTTTTTAGAAAACGCAATCGAATACAGAACACAAGCACACACACATGCACACAAACATGATTGAATTCGGCAGGGCAAGAAATTTCATGCACAGTCAATTACACTGGATCAAAGCGTTTGTTGTCGACAAAATCGAACACGATCCCTGAGCCGCCCGTTTTTTGGACATTTTTTCTCTGTAGTGAAGGCAATGCATTCTATCATTCAGGGATTCTATCGTAGCATTTCATGTAGCATCGTACAGCAACAGTGGAACGGGCGGCAGGTAGATTTATGTTTACGGGTTTGCTTTGTGTGTGGTATATTTTGCTACATGCTGTTTCTATCTTCCTAAAAAGGATAGGTTTGGAACTAGGGTGGTCCGGTGATGTAGTTGTGGAGGAGCCGATCTTTCCCACGACAAGACCAGTCCCACAATCTCATTTGAATGGACTTCCCTTAACACTAAATGATTAACAAGCCAATGGTGTTTGAAAATAGTCTATTAACCAAACATACCATGTTATGGCGGGAATGACTCTTGTCGTTACGCAAAAAAAAAAATGGAAAAGAAGAAAGAGCGAGGAGATAATTTTTGCGCTGCTTTGCTACTGCATAGAGTATTTAATTTACCTTGCATTATTTTAACTAACATACTTGAATAAACATTGCGTCTAAGCACAATTTCGAGAAACAGTTATATCAAAAGGAGCATAAGTAATGGGCCAGATGAAGTGATTGCGGATTAATTTAGTAAACAATTAAAAATATTGCACAACATAAAATCTTAAAAACTGTAAATTAAGCTAAAAAATCAAAGTAAAGATTCACTTTCCATGGTGAAAAAGTGAAACTTTCTTTAGATATTGTTACAAAAAAAAATTACTTAAATTAAATCCCAAACTGATGTTCCGTATATAGTCAAGTAATATTTGACGTAATGATGCACATAGTAAAATAAAGTAGATACATAATTTTATTATCTACTTTATTTAATATAATTGTTATGTAAGTAGATATATAAAGTCACTAACTCGAACGCACTGGAAAAATGATAAAATCAATTTGAAGTTGTTGAAACAAAATATCGTAAACATTGATAACTTTGATACAATGTATAACACAAAAAACCTCAAGGTAATGTCCTGACGGAATGGATTGTATGTACAAATGATTTAAAACCCCACAACATTAATTTTCTTTTGTTTTATCCACAACAAATCACCTAGAAGGCCTATCGTACTCCAGGGTGTGTGCGATGTCTGATTGTAATTCAGCACTATCCATAAGAAGATATATTATTGCTTCCGATAGTAAGTATTTCATTGCAAATGACAGTCTGACGTTTTCGATTCTTCAATCTAGACCATCTGATAACACTGATGAGACAGCTTATATTTTTTTCCATCCGCTTGCCGTATAGCTCCTCAATTTTCGGTCGTCTTTAGTATCGTTAATACACAAAAAGACTCTGCAATCTAGCTCACGTGAAAAAACAATTCAAACGTTTTGATCGCATTCTTCGAAAAGACTCCAATGAACTGGTGAGGAATTCTTTGAATAGTTTCCAGAAACTGCTCGAGTGCGGAATGATGAAAGGCAAAAGGGGAAAACATATCGCTCTACAAAAGCGTGGCCCATTGATTGATTGAATACGCACATGGTGACGCATCACTGGATGAGTGCTACGACGTCAAACAATTAGATCATCTCCTTGCGGACCGGCGGTTCACTGCGGATCTTATCAATATCCTAACAACGACGGAGCTAGTAGCGTTGAACCTGAGGCATACCAGGGAAGCGGAAAAGAAACAAGATACCAAAGGGAGATAAATATCGTGTCCTTCCGAAGACATTTCCTTTGCAATTGAGGTCAGCTGCTCTGCTGCTATTTAGGTCATTTATTTGGCCACCTACGGATAGATGCGGAAGTTGGGGTTTACGGCGATTAGGGTTCATCCAGCCTAAACCTACTTGTTAGTACGTCACTGACGAGTTGCTTTCGAGATGTGCAGTTAATCATGTCCTTCCCTTTTCCTATACACCTACCCAGTAACGGCGCGATATTGATAGTGACCATTTTATGGAACATGTATAAACGCCCACCGAGATAAACAAGAAACTAATGAAGATAAGTTCGTTTTACCATGATTGTTTTCCCTCCGCGAACATATACTTTGCACATAGCCTGTTTATACCCTCGGCACGGATGGCTAGTTTATACCTGCGGGTAATTTTCTCTCAGAACAATAACCGCAATTTTGTTGCATAGCAGACATTAGCCGCCACCAATGCCGACCGTCGCATGCGAGTTCAATCAATGGAAACAGTACAGTCTAGCTACCATAAAACGAACGAAACGTCTGGGGAGCGTTTCTCCATCAATTTTCATTACTCTATGCTCAATTTTATTTACCCTTATTGTGCTCATTGTGTGTCCAGCAAACGATAATAGCAGCTCAGCATCTATTTTGCGGTAGTACTAAGCATTGAGGTGTGAAACAGCGGAACGGAAGGAAGGCTAGACATTATTTGTTTTTTTCCCGTTTTCTGCTTTTTATCTTCTCTCTTCCCCTTTCTCTTTCTCTCTCTCTCTCTCTCTTTCTTACATTTCCATCGCCATGGATAATTTCACGTATTCGGTACAGGCTATTCCCGAACGCATTCCTTCTCATCATTATGCAGGCTATTTATACAGCCTGCACCATACACCTGCAGTTAGGTACCACAGATAAAATAATCACATACCCTCGTTTCAATCCATCCCGTCACAGCTTTTGAGTTTATGAGAATCATGTACCCCAAATCTTGTTGAATCCATCCCGGTTTGTCGCACTTGGAACTGGAGCAAGAATCAATCAATATTCATCCAATATGCATAAACATTGAAGTTTTTGTTTATGTTCTATTCTATTCCACAAGGTTGGGCAGTGGCATCGCGTACAGACACATTTCCATAGCGTAGCATTTTCAGCACCAGAAACTGACACATCGTCAGTGCCGTTGGGATGGTGTATACACTTGTCCCGCAAAGCTTCGTGTTCATAAATTCATGAATACTCGCGGACAACTTTCTTCCCATACCCGCCATGCCCGGCGTGTTCCCGAGTACACGTTCCGAACGAGATAGATCACAATTGATGTCGTGCCGGGGCACAGAGTCTTCAATTATTAATCGAACAATTACACGATGGGCAACGTTCTTTACAGGTTAAATGGGTAAATATTTACAGCGTTGCCCGCCGGATACAAAACTCGAAAGTGGGCTCGTCCGGAAGCGATACTCAATTTCCTATGCATATCAAAACAGGAGCATTCGGAACGAAGCGATCGGTATTCCAAAACGCACTCCCAATTGAACTGAAAACGTACGTACCGATTTGTCGCACGACATGCTCCAATTTGCTAGAAATGAATAATGCGTTTAACCTCTGCTCGTTGAACTTATTATATCTGTTCAAAATCACACGCTTTGATTACCTGGGAATCAACAATTTCATATGGGTGCGATACTCATTTCATTGCGTTACGCAATACGTTAAACTCATGTTTTAGTACGAAGCAACTGTTGCAAAACAATTTCATACAATCGAAGTGATTATTTTTTCTGTTCAATGATGATACACCAGCATCAGCCCTATAACGGTCATCGCTCAAAAATAATCCATCTTGCCTGACTGGTTTACCATACGAATGGTAAAATAACTAAACACTAAATGACCAAATTCTAAAGTACCCGTGAAAAGGGTCCATGAAATGATACGTACGCTGGAACAAATTGTGTTTGCCCTGCTCGCCCGTCAGGTGTTGATACGGTTTTGGTGCTGTATCCTTTACACGGTTCACCGCAAGACAGATCCCTCGTTTGGCAACGATTTAGCATCGCCTGTTTCGTTGTAAGCACTTGTGAAAATCGTTAGTAATATCCAGTTATATTTGCGTTCCTAAATTTGAATGCGCATTGATAATCTTCATCCCGACGTGTGATTCCGAAGAAGAAAGTCTAAGTCAGCTTAAATATCCCTTGAAGCATTCAGTCTAGCATACTTTTCGGAACTGAATTTTGCCGATTTGAATTAACTATTATTGGAAATTGGAAACCGTTCCAGGACGCTTCGTCTTCTATTTTACCTGATGAAGTGCGACGTACTAGTGCACTAATCGCTCGACACGAATGATTATTTAGAAGAGCAAACTGACTAGAACGTTTGATAACATATAGCTCATAAAGATAATCCCATATTTATTGCCATTCCTGCTATGATAAAATATGGAAAAAGGAATTTTCACGTCACGTCACGTAAAAAATAACGCGATTGGAAAAGTACAATTAAACAGCAAAGAGCAAACAAAAATTAGGCCGATCACCATCAGCAGCTTGTCCTGTATGCTTCTTAGACGAGTCTTGGGCGCATAAATTTGTTAAGTGTTCAAGGGTTTCGACAGCGTGGAATACTCTGCTACAGGCGAAACATGCCCAACTGCTGCCCGTCATTCTTGTCCCTCCGTTTTCCTGAGCTATGTAACATGAGTCCAGAAAAACGGATGCCTGTTCTACGTTTGCTTGCTAATTGCATCATCCACATCGTTGATAACAACGATGCTATGATCGATATAGATATCCTTAAATATTCATTGTAACTCTTATGCTCTCGTTTACCCGCTCTTACAGTACATATACATATAGTTGAATAGTTTTAAGATGTTAGTAAATAAACATTGTTTTTATGTAAAAAAATAACATAAATGGTTTGTTACATAATCGTGTTATTATGTTGAAGTAAAAAGCTGTAAAGCTATTCATAATAACTAGCATTTCTTGTAACACTAATTATCACTCACCTCGTGGATGTTTAGTTAAACGACTTGTAGATGAAAGGTAAAATAGGTACACTGTTTTTCTACTGACAATATTAACCAATTTCCAACGCCGCCTGCACTTTCAATGTTCAAATAGTTCGCCACTTGCAGTTCCTTATGGTAAAGGTATCCAATCCTGTATGGATCTTGTTTGCTTTCTTAAACCTTACTTTTACATTTACTGATTACTACTTTCTCGATCGATTGCACTCGCATTATCTCTTGATTATGTTTCACAAACACTTGGCAACAGTTTCACTTAAAGCCGATCACTTTCTAACGTTTTGTATTCACCATGTATAAAAGTGCGGTGTTTATAGTAGGTGTTGTGTTTTTTAGTGTTTGTTTGAAATATATTTCATCAATTTTCGACCCCACAACTTGTCGCAGGTGATTATTGCTTATTTTATGCTCTGAAAGGTCACTACTAGTGCTTGTTTTGACAACTACGAGGATTTTATCACTATGTTAGATAACAGTAACGGCTTAACGACTACTTGTAATAGAAAGGATTTTCAAACTCCTGGAGGCTTTTCTTGAGGAAGGCATTCACTGTGGTAAGGTGGTAGAAAACTTTCGATAGACTGACTTTGATAGTACTAGGCTCGTACAACATCTTACACTGCGGTGTATAGGTTCATACTTGGTTCGTATTGCTTTGGAAGAGTAACAGTTTTTCACTTGCTGCTGGTGATACTAAACTATGTTCATCAAGTATAATCCGTACGGTCGATGACGTAGATTATCGTCAAAATCCAACATAAAAATATTCAGCATTCAAGCTTTTGTTTGTGTGCATAGTCAAACTTTGCAGCGATACTAACAGTTTAGTCGTGGTTGCATATTAAGTGCGGCACTGCGGTATGACACCATAAAACACATTCACTAGTTTCACCATGTTCAGTTTCATCGGCTGCAAAAATGGTACTTTCGTTCGTTACACTGATATCCTGCTGATTGTCCTGCTGTAGAAGCTGACTACGGGTGCCTTAGCGAAGAAAAAAAAAACAGTACAAAGCTATATCATCCGCCCAGGTTAAAAGCCCGACCACCTTTCGCTACAGGTCGTGTAGCCTGTAACAGTGTTACAAACGCTCAAAACTCTGTGCCGTCACAGAGATGGCTGGTAAGGTGGCAGAGGTTCCGCTTTTGCTAGCCCGTGCTCGCTAGAACCTAGTTTCAACACTGACTATTCACCAGGGTGAGCATTCTAGTTTTGATTCTGTCCGGTATACTGCGGTACGACCGCATCTCAACGATTGAACATATCACTCTCATTCTCTGTAATACATTGAGAGTGGTAGAGAATGGTTGATGGGAAAAAAAGATAAGTTGCATCCGTGTAACGCATAAAACGAAAGCGAAACTGGAACCCCTCGGTTATATTATGTACGCGAATAAAAGAGATAACATCACAATGATAACACTAGCCGACTCCTTCGGAACCTGATCTCTCTGCTAAATGTCTCTCATTTTCCAGCATGTCTCTCATTTTCTCTGCTCGAAATTTTCAATATCTAGCGCACCCGAAAGAGCGGTCTTTCGGGAGATGAGTTTTCCGAAATTTTCTCCAAAGCGAGCCCGGCTGAGACCGTTAGTCACGCGCTCGCTGAGTTCGCTTCACTAAGTTCGCGCCCAAAACTGTGGCACGAAACAATACTGACACACTTGGCACTCAGCCTATACAGCACCACATGGAAAACACCGGAGCGAACCTTACTCAACATCCAATGAGCCTGAGAAAAGAGTGGTTAGTAATGACCGCATGCCATTAATGTACATTTCCCAAAAGATTGACCTTTCTGTTTAGAAAAAAAAACTTATAAAAAGTTTTTTTTTCTCAGCTGCCTCTTTTAGGCGGAAGCATAGAAAGAAGGATAAGAAATACGAACGATTTCGCTCCAGCTACATCGTAAAGGTTACCTGCAGATCTCGATCAGATGGATACGAAGCCACGGAGGTGGAAAGAGCGCAGGGTAAAGTTTCTCATCCTAACGCACAAAACTCACCTTAGGAATCGTTGGCGGTAGCGTTCATCGCACCGTCAGCCAGCCAAACCAACTGTCGTACCGGTGGGGCGAGATTTTCATCTTATCAATTTAATAAAGCAAAAACTTTCTCTATTCCTCTCTACGTTGCCCGTTTTTATCCGTACGTGAAAATACACGATTACACGGTAAAACATGGCACAAGTTCAGACAATGTTCAAAAATGGCCTGCAGACGTTACATTGTCGCAGATGTAATGTATTTCCTTTTGCTGCTGCGAACTTTAATGTAATCTCGCATTCCGTGAACTACATAGTAAAACGTATATTACGCGTTGTTCATCAAACCTATCGATTTCTAAAACTCAACCTAGCTCAGAACCTTCATAAACACGGAACGTAACGTACGAATGATACCATTTCGTCTTTATCGCACCAAACAGAGGCTTGTTCGCAAAATTTCACAGGAAGTTCGCAAATGTTCGTAAATTTCAATAATTTATTAGGTCATTACGGTCACCTACCCAACAATCCGGGACCTGGAGCTGGCCCACTTCACGAGGACGCGTTGTTGGCATCTATATTTTAACGGAAGGCAAACTTCGAATAATGATTTCAGTAGCAACTCAAATGCAAATCTTTATCTTAATCCGTTTGACATTTATCGATGACAACCGTTATTTGCATATGTTCTTAAATTAAAACAAGCTTTTCATTGTTGAAAACAGCTTTCTCGCCTCGCCAACTCATGGTATGGCCTGTTAATTGCCATGTGCTTTAAGAAAGTTTTATAATTACAGTTCACATGAAAGCTTATAGCATACAATGCAACGTCCCAACGCCTGGGAAGGCCCGTTCCATTCGCCTGGACGGGTTTCACAAATAATGAGAATTTCAACCAACACAAGATTCTACTTCGTTTGCCGCCTAATGGAACAAGAGTTTGCCGTGCCTTACCTTTTGACCATCGGTGCTAATATTCTCCATTGAGCACCTCATCGAATCGCCGGCCCTAAAATCGTACGAGTGTTAAGTAGCATATATTTTTCTCCTGCAGTTTATACTCTCCATTTTAAATACCTGCGACCGGTTGCTTGATTTTTGGGCGATTTTTTACCAACTGAAAGCTGCTTCCATCTCTTTCTCTAAAATGTTGTTACTTTCTCTCCTTGTTTTCCGTTAGGCTCTCTTGCTCTCTCTCACTCACCCTGGCTTAATCGTTAAATTTTCAAAGGTCGAAACCCCACGCGAAAATTCGACGACATTCGAGGCAAAGACAGCCAGACAAGGGAAACGACCACTAACCTAATCGATACCGTTCCCACTCCGACCCACTCCCAGCTTTACGCTCACGTTCGCGTATTTCCCTTCTTCCTACGGATACTTTTACGATGCGCAACACATGATTACGATAACTCTCATCCTCTCCTAGCCGTTTTCCTTCTGGTTACACGGATCGACGGGCAGGGTTCGGTTCCACGCGGTCACGAGAAATTCTCACTCTCCGCACACTCAAACGTTCACATTTTGCACATTATTTTCGTTCCGCCCGGTATGCCTCCGTTTCCTTTCGCAAAAACAACATCGGAGCCGTTCGCTCGGAGATCACTACGGAGCTGTTTGCTCTGCCATTTTCTCACGCAGCGCCTTCCCTCCAGCCCGTCGTCGGCAGGTCGACACACTGCAGCACAACCGACACGCCGGGAAAATGAGGGCATGATGGTGCGTTTACTCACGTGCCAGAGACGCTTCTTACGCTAGTCCCCACACCCGAGCACACAGCGGACCCTTTGCTGCACGTAGTACAAGCAAAGTAGTTTTACACATTTTCTCCATCGCTTTCGCGGCTAAACGTTCACGACAAACGTACACATCCGCATTCGTCTATACTGCTCCAAATTTGACCCACGTGCGAGCTGCACACGATAGTATTTACGTCCATCTGCAATCCGAACGTTTATCTAGTAATCTTCTTTCCATCCGTGGAGACGCATGGTCTTTTACTTCGGCGTACACTGTATTGTTGCAGTTTAACTACAACACTCAACATAACACTAATGGTTCCACTTAACTGTTCACTACAATGAGAAATGATTCATTTAGTTCTCGATTTATTTTATCACATAACAGGGGGGGCGAGATTTTCATCTTATCAATTTAATAAAGCAAAAACTTTCTCTATTCCTCTCTACGTTGCCCGTTTTTATCCGTACATGAAAATACACGATTACACGGTAAAACATGGCACAAGTTCAGACAATGTTCAAAAATGGCCTGCAGACGTTACATTGTCGCAGATTGCCTCTTATCAGCACTATCTCCAACACAAATCTCCAAACAACTACATTCGCAATGGTTGGTGTGATACGCAAATGGGTCCGAGTTTGGTGCGTATTTGCTATCGTTAGTGATAAAACCTTTCGTTTCTTGATTGGAAAAATGACGCTAGCTTCATCATTCGGTGGCATCGCTCTACACATGCGTTTTTTATAGTACAAACTGAATCAGGTTTTTAATAGAACAGAGAAATGACCATACGCATGGGTTTATACGAAACAAAAAATATCTATTGCTGTTTCCTTTTGCATTTATTAAAATATTTGTGGCTTGTGATGTATTTAACAAAAATAATTACTTTCATTCATCAAACCTCAAATATAGATTACGGGTTTTTCTGTATGGTTAAATGCACTGAATTTATCTCTACCAGTACTAAAACCGTGTTTGCTCAAATTAATCCATTGGATTTGCATACACTTCATCATTTCATGTGTATTCACATGTTGTCATTAATTATGTGTTGATGTGGAAATAAGTTGCAGCTGGTTTTTGCTATGTATACATTCTATTTATCAGTTGTCGACGTAGAATGTGTTACGTAAGCCTTCCAAAGAGGTGAACAAATTTCGTTCGCTTGCTAAAAACGCGTCAATTGCCTGAATTTATGATAATGCTGAGCCATTACGGCAAGAATTAAAGATTTTGTTTTACAAACATTATATAACCGTAAATATGTTGACATCATTAATAAGTTTGATAAATTCATTAAAATCATTTACTTTTCTTTGACACAATCGAGTTTAATTTAAAAAAAACTCCTAAATACTTCTAAAATTTCAATTGCAAAACCCGAATGTGAGGCCCCAGAGAGTTGACTCTGAACATCGAACGGCATTTAAAAAGCATTGCAGCTCATTAGTGCTTCGCTACCCTTTATCTACTTCAATCTATTATTAGGCACCAACTGTATTACGCGTAGCCAAACTGCGACTCTGGATAACAAGCGCTCTTAGCTGGCGAGTATGGCGCAACTCGGAATGTGACGCACTTGCTGCACTTGCACCCGATGCACAGTTGCTGCGAAACGTTCATACCGCTATCGAATTGATTCACCCGGCACATTACTAGTGGATTCAAGATTTGTAATTTAATTAGCTTTCAGTGCTGCTTTCACTTTTACTTTATACATACATACGTTTAATTACAATTACTTATTCACAATTGTAATTAATAGTTTACAATACTGTTATACTTAATAGTTTACAGCAACTATATTTTCTGGGCAAGAACAGTTATTCTAGTTACAGAAAAGATCAACATCATGCAGGTACAAATATTTACACGAAATTCTTTAATTAGAAAACTAAAATTCTCGCTAAAATGTAATGATTTTGGAAAAGATGAATTTCATAATCCTATAAAATTGTATCAAAGCACAAAGCTGTCATGTTTACAGTTGCATAAAAATAGCATGAAATTATGTGCATATTTTTATGTTTTAAAACTGTTTCTGATGACGAGATTACCAGGTCAATGTTTCTCAAATTTTACTACTATTTTTTTAGGTATGTTGAGGCGTACGAAAGGACAGCACATAATCTATTTGTTATTTATATTTGCAATGTGACGGGTATAAATATAAGTATAAGTGATCAAATTGCCAGGGACCATGTTTACTTCTGCTTCTGTTCCTCATGATATCCGATCAAAATTAATCTTATGCTAGCAATGATGTCGTAGTAAAACACAGTTCAGTTTAGAATAAATTGGCACTCTCTATTCAAAATGACCCAATTAAAGAAAACAAAGCGTACAAACTTGCTGGCTTGTACCACATGTTTCAGGTAAAATTTTGTCTAATCGATAATTGTTTATAGCAATTGCTGTTTTCACCGCAACATTTGCTTCGCTCAGGTGCTGGCCCATCATCATCCTCATAACAAATGCAATTGACCAAGCGTCCAGCTAAAGGTCATGCGGCGCAAACCTAATTTTCCTTTTACCAAGAAAATGGCTTCTGCTTTGTGCTTCGCAAAATACTGCTCATCTAAACGATAAACCGCTGAAAGCGTTCGGTAGGAAGAAACCCTGCTCGAAAGCGAACCGGTCTGCGCCAACTTAATGGACTTTCCCAATCGCTCAGCGGGGAAAGTGCATGAGAAAATGCTTTCACATCCTAGCCCAACTGACGGCGTAGATGAGGTAGAACGATTTTCCTTGTCGCGAAATTCCACTCGACGGCACACCAACACCAACCGCACCAACCCTGGAAACTGTACACCAGTTGTACACATCGGTACACTGAAACACTCACCCTTCCCTCCTCCTCCCCACCGCGGCCAAATCAAATGCTTCACATTCGCATGAACACCGACATGCTCGATGAAATCCGAAGCAAACGCACGGCACAACTTCATCAAGTGGGCCAGGTTGCTTCCTACGTCCTCCGAGCTTTTCCACCGCGGCTCGAGACGACTGTTATATTTCATTGCATGCCATATTTTCACGTTACCAACAGGGCATACACAAAACTATGCTTCTAACAATGGTACACCGACAAAAGCGCCCATTACGGCTCCTTCGGGGCCGGTGTTCGATTGCAATGACTGTTCCAAGCAGTCCATTATAGCGCGGTGATGTTTGTGCTTGCCGTGCTGGAAAGAATGTGCGGGGCAGGAAACAAAGCAATACGGTGGCCGAAAAGCGGAACCGATTTACGAGTCCTTGGTCTACAACATGTGCCTTGTGTCTAATAGGCTGTCCACCTTTCGCGCTGTTCCGCATTACATGCATTTTATTACCGATACAAAGCTCTTTGCATTCCACTCCATGGGGTTACGGGAGAAAAACGATTTTCAGCACCGTCCACTCTTTGTGGAGGAACGCGGTCGATATTACGGATATTAATACCATCGTGACCACCACTTATCGGGATCCTACTATTCAGACCATTTTTAACGACCATCCCGCAACGTTCTGATGCGTAGATACTGGAACGAAACAAAAATCCCCTCGGATTGGAGGAAACGTTAACATGCAACATGTGGCCAACCGTCAATCAACCGGGTCGGCACGCCAAACTATAGCGTAGCGACATTTTTACGCCACGACCGGCGTCACTTCGATAGATTAGATTTGGATGGAACAACACCGTTTTCATGGTGGCACTAGATGCCCTCGAACTCAGACGATCAGAAGGATCAGCAAATTGGTCAGGGTCGGTCCACGCACGGATAACAAAAACGGTCTATCACAAACCACTAGCTTCAGACGTTGCGGGTACCCCAGCTATTTTGGAGGATTTTCAATACATACCTTACTATCCTTGGCGTAGTAGAGCTTGTGTCCTTTAAGCCGAAAGTACCTTCTTCGCCAACGCTGGAACGACCATGTTTGCTTCATCAAGTAACCTTCCTTGACGGCAGTCTGCAAATCAAAGCAAGCAGAAAATAAATAATGTACTTTTTATTGACTCTACCGTGAAGAATTTGCATATGTCCTTCAATGTTTCTAATGGTAAAATAATGTCCGAATAGTCTCTTCGTTGTGATATAACTCTACGACATCGCTACTGTAACTTAATTTGATCTAAAAAAATTGTCTACCATAATTTTAAGTATTCAGCTACGCTAAGAATTCATGAATCAGAAATTCATCAATGCTTCAAACAAGTTTATTCATCCAAGGTTGCGTTATTTGAATGATTCATTCCTTTCTAAAGCAAAATTTGATATGAAACCATGAATATATAACACGGTTTCAACACCGTTTTCAACTCAACATCCTTTCTCACAACAAGAGTTTCGACACATTCGCCGATAAAACCGTTCCATGTCTGGAGAACGATTTAAACAATTGTTCTAGACATATTCTAAAATTAATCCAAACAATATCTCATTAATTGCTTTATAAAATAACATTAAAACATGCATAGTACCGTATCCCTATGCTTCAACATTTCATTTCAATCATGAAAACGATACTGCGTTATTATTGCCCTCGGACTAGAAAATGGAGCGTAGAGCGAATAATGTTTCATGCTAGCACTTCCCGTTGTGTCAACATTATCAAATGATGACTAAACTGAATGTTGCTTCCTTTAACCGACATCCACAACGGGACATTTCACAAGCAGACCGGTACAACATCGCTACCATGCGCGAACCCAGTAAAACTCGCCCAAACAACGCCCGACTAAATTTGAGAAAGGTCCACTGTCAGTCAGCTTCATACAGCATGCTGCTGTCAGCAACAGAAGCCCATTTCTTTTTCACGTCATCGTCACCGTCACTTCCGGCTGTAGCGACAGGATGAAAGGAAGCTATGGTGAGCAACAGCAACATGCGGGCTCGTTCCACAGCCAGGGAGCAGCCGAATGTAAAACGGCGAACCACAGCAAAATGGGGTCAGCAACGGTTAGCGTCACAAAACTGCACGAAATCAGGTCAATCGCTACACAAGGCGTCCTGTAGTCGAGCTGGGCTTGCTATCCATCCATCTTGGTGCGCGTGCCATGTCTCGTCAAGTAAACCGTGGTCAACCGTGTTAGTATCCGATAGCACGCCTTGATTGTTTTCTTCGCCAATTCAGGAAGAGCTCTAATCAACGATAGGCCGGTAGCGCTTTAACTTACATTTATCTTACTCTCCACATGAATGCATGACTAGCAGCGCAGGTGAACTGTCAGATGGCTCGTACTGCAGTGAATGCTTTCGAAACAGGTAGAAATGGTCTATTTAAAGCTCGGCTTGCAAAAAAGCATCGCTTTTCAACCAAGTAGTTTACCCGATTGCCATAACTATTGCAGGATGAAGTGTGTGAGTGAGTGAGCGATTCATCATTCGTTCCATCCGGGATTCAAAGCGATACCTGTTTTCAGTGGACAAACGGTGAACCTGTTTCTTTCTTCATTCGCAGTAATTTAGGATGCATGGATGACCAATTCGGGTGAATATGGTCTTGGCATCAAAAACTAAGAGCTGGTAGTCAAATGTAAGATAGTCAAAGCCGAGCAATGGACAATGATAATAGGAGTAAGAGATTACGCTAGTGTTTGCATTTTTATTGAAATTATACACAACACAATAACCAATAAATAAACAAATAAAATAAAACTAGAAGATGTGATTCACGTTATAAAAAAAATTCATCGTCATTTCTATTTAATCGCTTTTAAATTAAACATGTTGATACAATATTGTTATTTACCAAATGTTATCTTTAGTTATATAACCGGAAAGTTACTTGGAAATTTCCCACTATGACACAACATTTTGTATCTGCTTTCACTAAATGTAATATAGTGGTATAAATAAGTTAAGAAGCATATCAAATAAAATTGATTCGTTTCATACTTATAGAAGCTAATTTCTCACATTTGAATCTACAAAAATCTGAGCTTTTCACCGTAGCTTTCAATTTTGTGAAAACTATTTTAACATTCACTAACACTCACTTCTGTCAAGGACTAAATTAATATGGTTCATCAAAACAAGCATTACTTTTCATGTAGCTGCGTCATAATTTAAGACCAATGATCATTTATTAAAACTTACTATTAATGCAGACATATACTAAAATTAGTATCGCACGTTGTCGTATTCGCAGAACGTTATCTTATTTTTAGACGACGTTGATATTTTAAACCTAGTCGATTATGAAATAATTGATGCAAAATGTCAACGATATTATGCAACTTAAGAGCTTCCAACAAAGGACAGCCTGTAGACTCTTTTCCAACGAACTAACGAAGCAGCAAACGAGACATCGTCAACCGTCGATGCATTCTTGCACCGGAAACGAAGGAAATTTAATCAACTCCCACTAAACTTCCCGCCGCCGCCACCCATCCCGCCGCCTGTCACACTCTTATCGCTGGAACGCCACCAACTGACGGCGGGCAGAAATGATTCCACTTGCATGCATCCCGGCCCTGCCCTCATACGTACCGCTGACTTGACGTCCTTCTTCGTAGACAATTTCCGGTGGAATATTTTGGCCGGTTCGGTTTCATTCTCACTCTCTGACGATTCATCGCCCGTACGAGGACTTCCCTGAACGGTGGCAGCCATACCGGCAGCTTCCGGTTCCTGGTTCCGCTTCGAGGTTTAGTGGTGAAGAGCGGGATGAGAAGAGCTCGAACTAATTTTGTTTACACAGCCTCCACTCGTGTCACCATCGACGACCTCCGGCCACTCCCCGGATCGGTGGCAAATGCTTTAAGCTGAACTGAACTGATAACAACAATGCACAGCCATTACACTCCTCAGCATTTTGCACATATATTGTGGCTGCTGAGCCAGCACACTTACGGTAGGAAGAATTTCGACAGCAAGCGCGCGGATTTGCGTTTGCTCACTACGACTAGCGAAACACTCGATCACCGTGTTCAGTTTTACGCACAGCATAACTCCGGGACAAAGAGATGGTTGAGTATGCTACCGCTAACCGTCTACGCTGCCGGCAACTCGGCCCTTTTTGCATCGAAGCACGTCCCGAGGATTCGCGCGTTCTGTGTTGTGTCCGAGACCACCACACGTACGTTTGCTCAGCTCTCTGTTTTGACCTAGTTTAAGCTCTCGGGTCTGCGTTTCTACGTAGTGTGTTACTACTTTCTTCATGTCAGCGCTGCACGCACAGCTCCTTAGCAACACGCACACCAACGCCGAAGTTTGCTCTCAGTACGTCTCACATTCTCTTGCCGACACAAACACATTCGACACACATTCGCAACTTTCCGCCGACAATGGCACCCGGAGTTTTCGGACACGACGCTGGCCGCTACTGAGAGTAAACGGAGGGTTTCGTATCCTTCAGTGCTATGTATACCAATCACTTCAACCTTCCGAATTTCGGCACAAATGTTGGAGATTATCTAGCACAATCTTTGCTGTCCCTGCTAGACATTCAACACTTCCGGCCCACTAACTTGTTTCTCTAGAACTGACCAGCATTGTGATTTTTCGTGACCGTGCATCATTCGAATGCCTATCTGCTTCCAACTTTACCCATTTGCTGCTTTTTCGTATCTCGGAACCGATTTTCTCCACCGTCGAATCCCCTAGTGATAAGCCCCCCAGAACACTAAGGGAATGCTACTTGTGCAGTTGCTTACTTGTGCAGCGATGTAACATACATTCCACAAACAATTTCGTTGCTGTATTCTACGCGGACTCTGTGTTCTACGACAAAAACAACATTGGTTTTTTTCACAGCCACAAAACAGACGAATATGAAGTTTGCTAGCTTCTTGCTCGCTTCGTAGATACACGGGTACACGAGTTTTGCACATTTCGGTTGTCGTTTTACGGTACAGGCTACAATATCGGTGGTCGCGATACGTGCTGACAGAATGCTGTCATTTTTGGATGCTCGGAACCTCAGCTCTCATCTAGCATGGACGCTATTACACTTGTAAGATTACTGCAAACTGCACCACGAGCTAGAATATGGAGGATCGTCCCATGAGCCGATGCGACACCTTTCATTACTGCCTAGAAACCTCGCGGCCAGGGCAGAAAGTTCCCAGTTCTGTTTTCTCTGGGGATCGACATGGCTTCGGTTGTAAAGGCTCTCGTTTTCCATCGTCGTGTTTCGAGCAACTACTGCTGCTACATTTGTTGACACTACCGACCGAAATTGGAACTCGCGTCTGAAGAAAAAGCACTCACAAGCGTTTGTGGTCCGTCGGTCTCACCGTGGAAAATTTGCTACATGCTCCAGCAGAAGATAGTGACGCTTGTTCACGGACAATCCTAAGTGAAGTCGATCCGAATCCTTGCCTTAGTGCAACTGGTGAGTGAGTGTGGTAACAAAGCGAAATCAAGAAATCCTCGAAACGGATAGACTGGAATGGGCCCGTTTGGTGAAAGGACACTACACACTGCACTGCGTTGCTATCATCGTACGACAGCGCCTACACTACTGACGCGTTCTCACATCTTGCCAACCCTTGGTTCCGCTGGCTTTCTAAATCGGTCACCCCACCGATCCGTTCCATCGAAAGGCGGGTTCGCAGCACTGGGGCACGCATACCACTACACCTTCGCACCGTGTGCGGACGGTGAACAGCAGAAGCAACAGGATCCGTGCTTTGCACCGTGTGCTCCTGTACCTTTCAGGTACGATCCGCCTCGAGAAATCGCGAGCACGGCGGCGGTTTGTAGGAAAAAAGCCCCTGCACGTATGCCGCTTGCCGGAACAGAAAACCCCCTAAATTGCTGCAAAACGCACACACGCTCGGCGGTACCGCTTGCGTTCACTGTTGGAATCTTCCATCCCACGGTCCAGCCAACCCGCCGCCGCCGCCGCCGCCACTACAAAGAGGGTAACTAATTCGGGACACGATTTGCGTGCCCCAACGTTAACTTGGCCGCAAAGCAATTGGTAGTTCGGTGGAATGGTGGCGTTAGGCAGACAAATTTCCAATCTTGTCCTGTTCCACCATCGAGGGCTGGTGTGCTGTGGCTCACCCATACAAAGAACGCCGGAGAAAACCATCTCTCTTGGTGTTTATTTGTACTCGTTCCCTCTCACACACGCACACACATACACAACTGTTTCGTTGTTGTATGGTTTGGAAGCTGTCTGTCTTTCTTGCTTCCATCTCTCTCCGCAAATCACTTCACAATCCCAATCCAAGCTCACACGCTCTCATGGTTTCTACCGTTTCACGGCTTGCTTGAACGCATCCGAAAGTTTCTCGAAGCAAAGACCATGCGTCTCCATGCGAAAAAAGAAGAAATGCGTTGCCTTATTCTCGCTCTCATTTGTGCGCTCACGGTTTTTCGCTCTGTTATCCTCAACAAACAATTTTACACAACGACACAAACACACGCACAAGCTCACTGCTGTGCTTACCAGTTGTTTGAGTACTTTCGTTTATAGGTGAGCAATAAACAGGAGCGTAAAATAGTGTATCCTTCGTCATGGAACGATGGTTCCGCGCGTGTGTATGTATGTGAGAGAGGGAGAGAGATTCATATTACCCTTACGAGACAGAAGAGGCAGAAGACATCCCAGCGCTCCCCACTAACCGACTGATCCCGATGGCAACAAACCGGAGCTGGGCCGGAATCGCGGTCCGCTCTGCCCTTGTAATGGTGAACGCGCTTACTGACTGCAAAGGATATCAATGCTTGTATGTGTTAGTGCTGCTTTGCACGGATCGTATTGCTCGCTATACTACAAATTTTACGTTTATTTGGCGTTACAACTTCCATCCACCGACCGGTGCACGCGCCCTTCCGCGCCACGCCGCACTTTTTGCAACAAACTCGTTTCTGCTGACAGTTTACGCATTACAGTTTGTTTTTTTTTTTATTTGGCAATGGCTGCTCTATTTTCCAGGAACCGATTTTCGGAAGGTGTCAACGGCCAAGATATGTTGCAGCCTGTGGTATTTTCCGAAATCAGTGAGTTATTTTCCCAGAAAAACATGTTTTCCGAGCAAACACCCGCAACCTTGGAAACCATTGTTAGCTACTGCGCCATAAGGGATCACCTTTCTGTCGAGTGCTGTTCAACAATACGAAAATCTGGCAGACTAGTTCTTTAGTTATCTATTTCAATATATTGTCATTAAAATAGAACGACCACTTTGCTCGCAATTCATCAGTATCGACGATTGTTGAATAGTTGCGCTTGAACGGTCCCCTGTTCGAGAGTCACCATGCGAATTACCTTTGTACGTTTCTTTCCGAATCAACAAACCTTTCATCGAACGGGAAGAATGGGTCATGCCTTACGGGAAATGATACCAAAAGCGGCAGAGAGCTTGCCTACGCCATGGGAAAGCACAAATGATACATGAATGATACACCATGCTCTGCTCGTTGAAATTCCTGTAGCACACGCTCCGTTTGGACGGATACATTTATCCAGTCTTTACAATTCTCTCTGTGATATTGTTCGGTGGTAACAAAACTCATCCCATTGTAAAATATCTTCCCGATTGGCCACTGCATGAACGGCATGGATCGAAATCAATTAGGAATGCACAAATGGTACCCTTTTCGACCCACCGATTTGTCTGTAGCACGTTGCTCGATCATGCCGTAATCGATCCTGCAGCCATTCGTAAAGGATATAATGCGCTTCGATATCTGCTAGCATGCCTGCTGCGTCATAGTTTAGTTTGTTCTGTTATTATTTTTGTTCCATTTTGTGTACTGATTGGAGACGGTCACCCGTGAGTTTTTCACTATCGATTTTCCTGCCACTAAGCTCTGGTAGTCGCACTGGTCTTACGTTAGTTTCTAAAAATTACGCCACTTCTTTCGCTATCTCATAATGACTGGTTTGAATGGCATCTAATGTTTTCATAAATATTTTCATACGTCTATACACGTTGTCCCTCAAACCATACCCACATTTCGCAGACAACGTTACGAATACTGATACATTTCCATGGTGGCATTCACAATGGTCCCAAACTACCACTGGACACTCCTGTTCGCGTCTGTGCTCGCGTGAGCTCAAATACTCTACTTCGGTTTGTTGTCGAACAAATTGGATAGACTGCTGTGACGATTTCGAGAAGTGTTTACGGCCGGCACTGCACTAGGCGCAGACGATTGATCGGAATCCGATCGTGCCAGATTCGGTCTCCAACGGTACTGCCCCGGTGGTCCGCCGCCAGAAGATCCCATTCCTGACACAGCCCCAGGCCCTGTGGTTGGTACGTTCAGATGAGACAGCTGGTTGGTGACCAATGGACTCGGCCGGGCTGAAAGTCTCCGCTGCAAAGTAGTCGTCGGTAAATTGTGCAACGACTGGGACGAAGAGTTGATGTGAGGCGCTCCCAGCTGCTCGTTCCCACCAGCCAGTGGACGAGGGCAATGTCCCGGGGGGTAGGCAAGATTTGATGGACGGACACTGAAGCGTCGTCGCATCGGTTTCGGTGATGGTCCGATAAGACCCAGCGTTGGACTTCCTCCACCGGCGGGCGATCCGGATACGGTTGCTGTGTAAGACGGTGGATTCGGTGGACGGAATGATGGTCTTCGTATGATCGGTGCCGAGTCGGCACTTCCGGTGCGACCGAGCGGTGGCTTTAGCGACCCTCGTCGTGAGCCAGCCTCGATCGGTGGGGTAAACAATGTCAGCAACGAAGGGAGATTGTTCTTTGCTCCGCCCGACGTCTGAGTGTTGCGTCTGCGGTTCAGTGATCCATCGTCCGTGGCAAAGCTTCCACGATGATCACCAGTGGTTACCGATTCCGTGTGCATTAGTTCCAGCGCACGCAACAGATCTCCGATGGTGGTAGTTTCGAGGAGGTGTTCATCCTGCGGAGGCATGGACAGAATACTGCCACGGCCTCGGGAAGTTGCCGTCAAGTATGACGATGTTGGGAGGTTAAACATCGAGCTGCGTCCCTTACTCGTTGCTGAAAGGTACGAATCGAGACCGGCGCTCGATTCAATGTCCGGCGGAGGTACCTTACTGGAACGTTTGCGGAACGGATTCAAACGCTGGAGCATACCGCGATTCACCGCCGAAACCTTAGCCTCCTGGCTTGTGGGCGGAACGTTGATCGTGAGGTTGGAGTCAAAGTTCGCGTTATTCGACAAGGCCGCACGAAGTAAATTGTCTTTCTGTTTCACTTTCTGGCGGATCTGCAATATCTCCTGTATTTGGCTGTTGTCACCACCACTCCACGTCCATTCATTTGCATTCTGGAGAGAGAAAGAATGTTTACTCCGTTGCTATAAAACACGCACCCTTAACAGTCTTACCTGTGATGCTGGATGGGGCGGAAGTCCTATGTCGGAGGCAGCCCGAGGCCTCATTGGTGGTGCCGTCAAGTAAGCGCTCTTATCCGAGCCGTTCATTGACCAGCCGGACCAGGTACGCTCGCTCGCGAGAATTTGGGAGTCCGAAAAACAGTTGACTCCTGCGTTAAGCGAAGCACGCTCAAGGAAGCTCTGGTTATCTTCCGGACTGGCCGTTATGTTACCCAGCGCCGTTACTACGCGGGCCAATAGTTCGGCCGGTTGTACTAGCGCCTGGACGCCGAACGTTTTCTCTCGATTAATGCGATTCAAATCGGTATCGGACAATCTGCGCACCAACGATCCACCAACGTCCATCGATTTGGACTCCGTTAAAGCCAGGGCACTTTCCGAGTTGGCACGCTTGCGACAAGTGGTGGGTAGTTCCGGCGTCCGGTACATCGACAGCTCCGGACAAGAGCTTGATCGACTTTTCGAGAGGCTCAACAGTCGGTCCGAAGGTTCCTCGTAGACTGGCTGCAATCACCGCCGAGTATGTGGTGAAGAAAACACAACGAAACACTAATGAGTTGCAATGTCAAAAGCAAACGGAGTCAAGATGGGAAGGAATCGAACGAAGGTGGCCCTTACCATGAATCCACTAACAAGTGGTGCATTGGGAGGAAATGTTTGTCTGAATTATTTCACTTATTACCAACAACACGCTAAGTTCGTACGGACTTTGCGAAGTCGTAACAAACAGGGCAAACACAAAGGCACACAACCACACGCAAGTGCGCATAATACTGCCGAGCGTCGTGAAAACTTACCTTAAACTTAAGCATGTATACTTCATTAAGGATCTTTCGTAGGTAACTAATATCTTTGGTGACTCCATTCCACACTCGGTGCTGAGTTTCCTTCAGGTTGGAAGCCACAATCTTCTCTAGCTCTTGAATCTTTTTGTGCGATATGCCCCTGTTAAAGTAGAACAATAAAAGTGCGGAATAATTATAGTACACTTCAAGCTGTCACTTGATTCCTTCACTCACTTGGCAATGAATCCTAATATCATAAAGATGTAACCGATTCCAGCGAAGAACCAAAAGATGATGAATATCTTGTAAACGGTAAACAGCGACCCGAACTCGTGCTCCTGCGACGCCTGGAAGGTGGTCGCGTAGTCTCCAAAACCGATCGTCGTAAGTGTAACGAATGCATAATACACCGACACGTCGTACGGCCACTTCTCGAAGTAGGTAAACACACACGCCGGTGCGAAAATAAACACGATCACCCCGGGTATGAGGTACAGAACTATCTGTCCAATGAAGCTGATCCTACGTGGAGCGTATCGTGCGTTGGCGGATAATTTATAAGCCTTGTACCGTCTGTACAGCCGAATAAACTGTATAAGATGACAGTTAAATTGGAACGTTGAGCATTAAAAGAGTGCTCAGAGCAGCGCAGAAGAATGTGGCATACCAAAACGCAAAGTACAAACTTACCCCTCGCGCCCAAAACTCGCCGACGTACGCGAAAAAGAACCCGTTGACCGGAAGACCAATTAGCGCATAAAATATCATAAATATTCGCCCAAACGTGTTGTGCGGTGAGATGTTGCCATAACCTGAAAGCAAAGTGAATCTTATTTGTCGTCGCTTAGACCGGTCGCTTCGCTCTTACCGACAGTGGAGCAGACAATAAAAGCAAAGTAAAACGAATGATAAAAATCCCACACGTATGGCGGTTCGTATTCGTCCTCTGTGTAGTTTGTCACTTTACTCCCGCAGTAGTCATCTAGTCGTCCTATAAGTTTGCGCTGCAGTGCGTAATCCTCGGGTGATAAGTATTTCACGAGCATTTCTGAAAAAATGATAAATTAATTTGAAACACCATTTGGATAAAACATCAAAAAATAAATAAAATAAATGGTTATATGTTTGAGGCTTTTCGGTAGTGTAGTGATAACAACGTCGTTCTTTCACACGACAAGACCGATATTACTATCCCATTTGGACAGAGTTCTTTTGTCTGGAGTAATCTGCTTATGATTGCATAATGAAGCATAGTAATATACTAATAAAAAGTGAAACAAGAGAAGATGACTGACGTAGATTTTTGAGCCCATCCTGTCGTAAGAAGATTCCGTAGAAAGATTGAGCTGTTACGACTAAGCTACAGGGTCATTATCAACTATAAAACATATGCTTCAACACTGTACTAGGTGTAAAGCTATCTAAATGCTGATGAGTTAGGCTGTACACATTCCAGTCGTGGTTTGTGCTAATATTATATTAGAAAATTCTTTGCGAGTATCTCTGGTATAACACTTTTAGTAAAGACTCCAGAATCAACGCATATAACTACAAAATAATCGATTATTCAAACCCAATTGTTAGGAAAATGTTCGTAAAGTATGTATTGAACACTTTATATGCTCTGACATTGAAAAGCTAGTAATAAATTGTATTAAAAATAATCATTTGAATGCTAGTAGAATGTTATACAAGAAATAATAAAAACTTGGTTGATGTGTTGTCCGAAAATAATCGCAACTACACAAAAAAAATATTAATGTTTGTTACAAAAAACAAAAATTACTCAAAGTGCCAACATTTCGTTTGCTGTCAAGATATTGCAAACATTTAAAAAATCACAATAAAATTCACAGCTAAACTTTCTCTTCAAACCGTCGAGTTTTGAATATTGCGATCACTCCGAGATCATCGAACAACTTTCCCCAAAGATGAATAATCAGCTGACGTCGTTGCCAATACTGTTTCTGCGCAGTGTGCAAATGTAGATATTACTATAAACATGTCCCCAATTGATATCCACAACCGTCAACATCATAACAACGCAAATAAAGTGTGATTTCATCGATACATGTTCTATAAAATTCCTTATTAACCTCGATAGAAAACTATAATCTTTCCGGAATCAAAAGAGAATAAAAAAATTGGTACAGAAGCAGGTGTTAATTGGAATCGATAAATGTCAGCCTCCTTAGGAGTTTAACGGTCAATTGACAGGTGCCACGGACACCCAGGATGATACGATTCCAGAGCTACCTTCATAGCAAGCAGACACAGTTGTACGTTCTCGCGATGGAGCCATCCTGACGCGACTAGCGCAAAGATTCACCACGTAGTGTGAATTGATGAGTCTATATTACAAACAATTATCGGTTCCAGATCTTACTAGATCCTACACGAGATTTGTGGCTGTAACCGTAAGTAACAACGATTCGTTTTGGATACGTACATGGAAACTATTTCCTAAACGTACAAGGATCATCGTCGATAAAATCGGCATATTTTCTGTCTCCTTCTACTTGCTTAACGATACTGCTATCGAATGTAGCGTTATGCTGTCATATACCACATTCCGCACTGATTTATTGATTCGATTCGATCCGACAGCGCAGCAACGTAGATAAGCCGTGATCACGCGCCAAACAAGTAATTAATTAAGTGCCACGCTTATTCAACTTCAGTGCGCCCCCGTACAGTGCAGCGTTTAAATTCCCTTTTCTTTCGCACTGGGTGTTTCTCACCTCCTCCTTCCTCTTCTTCGGTTAAGTATATTGGTTGCAATATATGGCCGACGCTGACGTTTTTATACAGTGGGTGCAAAAATGTAGCAATTGGCACGCGTCGCAACGGTAACATACGACTGACAACAAGCTTCACATTGTACTATTTAAATTAATCAATCGTTCCGCATCTGCTAACGTTGAAGTGTCTGGCTGTGTGCTCGATCCTCGCTCGATGTACTTGAAACTGACGTGAATGAGCTTCCATGTAGTGGTCGATGATTTGTTTAATTGAAATCACTTCATTTCTGTCAACGCGGATCGTGATGGAAGTGAGTTAATGGCAAGATAATGATGATCTGGTTGTGCGAATAATCATCGTAAAACAACATTGAAGATATTGTAATTGTTACGTAAAGATAATATTTTCAGAATTGAGTATTTTTCATTTAACTTTTTATGCAACACACAACGCAAAACACTCTTCAATGCAAACTCGATAAGATACGTAATAAAAATAATAAAATAATTACTATTTTAATAATATTTAAGCAGTGTCCTAAAATTACAAATCTTTTTGGAGAATCATCATCATTTTATTAAAAATCTAAAAAAACAGTTAAAAGTTAATATACGTTTCAATTTCACTCGATCACTGAAACTGGTGTTTATGCGTGGGAGAAGCGTTATTGTTTACAATGAAAAGCAAACACGCCACCCTGAAATATTCAAATTTACATTTTACTAATACACTTTGTCCACCAGTATTACTGGCATTCTTTGCAGTTGTCGATTTGTCACCGGTTGTTTTTGCAACGCTCAATAAATAATTGTTTAAAAGACACGATTCCGTCATTATTATAATGGCTCGCGCACTAGCACAAACCAACAGCCTTCATAGAAAAAAGCAGAGTAACAGCAAATGTCTCCATTTGAAGTAGGCTTTCTATTGCTGTCGGTACAACAGACATAACACGTGCTGGTAAAGCTGACCCTTCCTTGCACACAACTTGCCGGTTGATAAGAAAAGCAACTGCGGCAGGAAAAATACCTACAAACACAAACCAACTCAACTCCCGGACGCAACGAACCTGATAATATACACTGCCACTCATATATACACCATCTCGCGAGCGCCGAAGCGTGGCGTCAAGTGTAAAAGATACGAGCAGCACGAGCTCCAGTAGGTAGCACTAGGTTAGACCGTACCGGCGATCGATTTCATTCACTCAGATGGAAACAGCCTGGAGGGTTGAAAGGCTCATTAGAATTTAAATTGTAGCTGAATAAAACCACCCCGATAGGCAAAGATACGATCGCGTCGCAGACTGGCAATTTGATGATTTATGAGAAACAGGAAATTGGTTACCACCGTTCCCGAGCCAATCCTTGATGAATAGGTTTAGTCGCGGCTGGATGGTACGATTGAATTTGCATGACCGAGTTGATACGATCACAATGATCATGCTTTTGCACGGGACATGCCCCATCGGGTAAAGTCGACGGGATCAGTGACTATAACCTGCTCGAAAGACACACGATGGATTGGTTATTTAATTGTCTGTAAGTTGCACGAACATCACAATCGCGCTATCTAGTCGTGTGTCCTTTCTTCTGACATCATTCATGTCCATGAGAAAATTACAATCTCACGATCTCGCTCCTGCTCTCTGGCCAGTTGATGTTCATTGTTTAAAGTGATCATTGCGAACGGTTCCATTATTGTTCATGAAGTAGATGTGATTGCTGGGCATTTTTAATTATTTTTTAACGCCACATACCCTTGAAAAGATAATAGAATTTATTCTTTCCTCTACAAAGTCACATCACAGTGGTTCAGTTGAGAAATAAACCCTGGTATCAGTAAAAAGCAAGCAACTAGACAGATTATATATTACTTGTAATCTTAACTTTAGCATTTATCAGCTATTGTAGCAATTTTAAATCTTCTGCTTCATTATAGTTTCCCTTTTATTCTATATGTTCTATCCTATATGTTCTTAATAAGTTGCTATCCCGCCAAAGAGTATCGCAAGTATCCCAACAAATGAAAATGTTGTAGAAACATCGGTTGGGTAAATTCGGTAAAAATAATCTCCATAATAAATTATTTATTTTACTAAGCTGCTAATTGATAATGCCTTTTTTGCCATAAGCAGAAACTATTTTGTGATCTATTAAATATCATTCATAACTAACTGCCAAAATCCAGAAGATTTAAAATCTAAATGAACATAACATGCTCTAAGCGTATGCACGAATATGCAGATAGAGAAAATTATTCTTAACGATGAGAAAACAAATAAAAATTAAAAATTTCACTTTCTTAAAATTAAAAAAATGTACCTTTTTCTGTATTTTAATATTTTAATAATAATGTTTCGTTCGCTACTCTTTCTACCCCGCTTACCATTGATTTCGATTCTCTCGGCAAGTTCTTCAGCTCGTCTCACCGTCTCCAGGTCGTTTTCGACATGATAGAACACGCTGGCGCCCATAAACAGGTATGCCGCATAAAACAGAAGCAATGCGAACCACTCTTTGGGCGTCATGTCTGCACATTGGTTTGTCTTGCGTACTCAAACAATCACCAAACAATTAAACTCGCCCACACTAAATTTCATGCAACCTTCGCTACTGCACCATGGACTTTGCACACTTCCTTGCTTTCTTCCCGTGCTGCACATACGATCCACTTGTCACAAGATGCAGGAAGCAAGCGGCACTCCAATGCACAAACACACACACACACATAAACACTCGCGGAAGAGAAAACACACACCGTGCGTAGGACCAGAAACGATAGCATAAGCTACACCACATCACTTCACCTGCTGCGGCGATGGAATAAACTTGGCGGAGGTCTACCGTGCCGGTTCAACCTCCACTGGGACTAGAATTCCATCCTCCAGCGAGATCGTACACTCATTCGCATTCGCGTACTGGTTTTCGTTTCAGATTCGCTCGTTTCAGTTACGAGCCGGCTCGGTCTGGGCGGTCCAGGGCGCACAGGAAGCTTCTCACCTTACGGCCAGCAGTGAGATTCGCACAGATTTGCCTTTATCTCTTCTCCTACGTACGCACCGTGCACGAACTACGAGCGTCGTAATCCTGCTGTTGTGTTGGCAGACTGATTACGAGCCAGGTCACTTATACCGGGGTGTACCTGCGGAGGGCAGGTACGCCTAAATATCTGAGAAAGCCACGGTGCGGTGAATGAATTTTTCTACCCACCACTGAGAAACAACGTTACGCACGATCGCACGCGATCCTACAGGCCCGCGATCAGATAAATTCGGAGGCAAAGGGACGCACACACACACACATAAACACCTCCTTTGCCGAAACGGGCTCACATGCACCGCTCACGTCACGATCGTTCTGCCAACTGCGCTACACTTCGCCCCTTCAGCTTGAAGATACTGTATGCCATCAATTATCACTTCGCAGAATATGATTTATTCGGTGCGTGTTCGATTGGTGATACAATCACGATCACGATTCTTCCGGTGATTTCGCTGAGCCGAGGTTCACGGGAGCAGCACCAGATTGGGTACCAGATTGGACAGTTGGATGAGATTTTTCTCCCAACCCTCACATACAATGCACAAGTAAACACTACTTAACGCTTTAGTATGATTGATCTATTTTCAGGTGCTAATCGTATGTACGTTGTTGTAAAATTAGTAAACCATTTCTTGGGGGGGGGGCGGAAATAGCAATCATTCTTTGGTGGGTGTTGCGCGCCCTAACGAACAGCCCTTTCCGGCAGATCCAATCGAAGCAGCAGCAGCAACAGTATGCGAACGTAGAACGGTACGGGAACGGAGTTGATCAAAATGCCCAGGCTTGCCATAGTACACCATCCACGTGCCGTAATCACCTCCTAGCCCAGCTGCGTGCCATCCGTGTCCGATCCTAAAGCTCGATCTTACGATGATTGCCTGCAAAATATTGAAAAGCATGAAAACCGCCGTGCTTTATTTCGTGCAATTGTATGTAAATGCAAGAACAATCTCCCCCTTTCAATTTCCCTAAAAGCGTTAGTAGCATGATCGCTATGTATTGCTAGACAATTGCTTCGGTGCCGCCGAGATAAAGCAGCCACTCAGATCAGATCTTCAATTTCCGCCACCGGCGCGTTAATGGCTAAAGGAAATTTGAGGCTTACAAGCTCGCCGTAAGGGTGAGCACAGCATTCGAAATTCTGCCACACCGCCTGGCAAGATTATCGGAGTGTCGGCTTTTTATCTGCTCCCATAACAACACGTAACCAGCACACGTGTCTTCTCGGCGGCGCACTTGGCGAGCGCTAGGTAGTGTTTGATTTTTTAATTTCTATTGGAAATAGTTTTGCCGTTTTGCTTCCACTCACTCCACAATGCTATCGTCTTGAAAACGGTCCAGCGCGAGCGCTTATCTATGGAAATTTGCCACAAATCAACCACGAAACTGTTCATTCTCGCCAGTGAGATATTCCGTGCATTTTTAATAAGCGACAGGCTGCTTCATGCTAAACAGAAATGTGCCGGGAGAAGCACACATTAGAAACTGTTTCACCAGCGTGATCGCATTATTCAAAATCACGTTGCCCTGTTGGAAGCGTACGTGATCCCAAAACGTCGATAGTTAACGCCTACAGACATCATAACACAAATCGCGCGCGAAGACATTTGCATCTGGCAAAGAAGCGCTGAGACCACGCGCGATCTCTCTCTCCATGTTTCGGTGTTTTTCTGGGGAAGATCCGCACTGGATGAGACGGAATATTAAACCTACCCAGAAAACATCGTGATCACTGGGTAGCGGGTTCCGCCCGCGGGACGATCAAAGTAATCGCGATAATTTATGTTCGATTTCTATGCAAAACAGTCGACCGATCCGCAACCAATTCGCGTTTGAACCGCGCTTGCGTTTGACAACGATTTTATTGGCAAAACAAACATTCAACATTTTACCTTTTACTTCTAAATCATTTCCTTCCAACCAAGCAATAATTGGTGCCGCACATGAAACAAACTCTCCACGAACAAAGAGCAGCTTATCACCACCGTCACCGTTCCAGCACGTGGCGATCATGTGCAGACGTTCGTATTCCACCGCCTCGTAGAGTAACGACGCAAAATCACGTGCTTGTATTGGACGGCGCTTCTTCTGCCGGTTGTACAGCACAGCAAATGCGCTACGAACAACAACGATCATGCCTCATTGGCAGCTTCATTACAAAATCAGTTGAAGGTCCCTGACGTCGGGAACCGTCGAAATTATTCCGTCTGAAGCATCTTCAGTTCCTTCACCGTCTATGAAAAAAAAGTCCCATGCGGCCATTAACGAATTTTATGCCCTGTACTATAGCTCGGATTATTTTAATTGGGGTACAATTTGTGGAGACGATGAGTTTCTTTATTTTTGCCTTCCTCTTCCTTGAGTTTCACCACGCGTGCTGTTCGCGTTTCCCATTCTATCCATCTTCTTCCCAGCAGTATAATTCATACGATGGCAAAGAACAGCAAACCCATCCAGCGAACCGGGCACCGGAAGCGTCTGCACAAAGTAACGAGAAGCGTCCATCATTAATTACTTCGTAAAACGGATCTCTAATTGCTATCATTTGAAATCGAATCTGCGATGAAACTGCTACCTACAGTGGTACCGTTTCCAGAAAAAGCTTCAATTGGCAAAGCAACAACCACAGATCGATTGTCCGACGAACGCATCGTTTGAAGTAGGAGACTATAATTTCGGGGCGTGTTTTCTGTTCGCTGGCAACGAAACTAACGACGGATTAATTTATGATTTAATGATCGAGTGTGAATGCAGATAGGCTGCAGAAAAAAAAACCTGTGCAGAAAATGAAGAAATAGGGAGAGAACCTTATTATGATACACAATGAACCTAGACAGAAAAAAATTTCTTAACTAATTCTATTTCTTCCGACTGGCGCAACGCAATATGAGCGCAGTCCTTAAGGTCTAGAGGGCGCTATCCTACACATTGTTCCCTAGTGTCTATCTATCACTCATCGTCTACGCCGCGGCTTAGTCTGCCCAAGGTAAGTAGTAGTTTTATTGCCCCTAATATAGTGTCCATGCCACTGCCCGGTGATTGATTGACATTCAACACGGACGGAATCCGCATCCGAATGAAGTAGTCTTATCAGGGACAAATGATGTTATCAGAAGAAGTGCATACGTTTGCAATTCAACGCACATAACCTCCGTCAGCTGTCATCTGGCTTTATTATCCTTATCGAGTGTTACGATTTCACCTTTCCCAGCGACGAACGTTTATCGTTCAAGCGAGGACTGTTTTTTTATGGTTTAAGAAACACTCTTTGATTTTATTGCGATTGTGACAAAGGCCGACAACTAGCAAATGGATTAGGAAGCATTTTCAAGCACACTCAAAATTAGCTTTTCAGTTTCAACCTTTAGCAGTAGCAGCAAGTTATTGAGACCATTTTCAAAGCTAGTCTCAGCGTACCTCCAACTGCAACATCGGCATTGGGTAGCTGTTTGCTTTACTGCACTGTATCCATTTATCAGACCGTTTCGCTCGCTGTTCGCCGTTTCTTTGCCATTGTTTTTGTGCGAACCTTGCGAAGTGATCTTCGAAAAAACTCCACTCATCCGTGACGATTTGCTTTGAGCCGCTGCTGCTGCTGTTGCTGCTGCTGGTAATAAGCCTTGCGCCTGATGCCCAAACTAACCGTGAACTGACAATTGGTTACAAGGCTTGTGTGCGGGTAGGCCACCAAAACGGTAGCGAACGCGAAATGCCGACCATTCATCTCACCTCGCACGATTTACCAGCTCGCGTTCCGGTTCAGGATCGCTGACCAGCATGAAGCCGAAAAGCCAACCATCCGGCATTGAGAACGAACGAACGAACGGCACGGTGGCTTTCTTTTCAATTTTGCGGCCGGATCAGTGTCTGATTTCGTGCCTGTATGTGGGCCAAGGACGCGAGTCAGATGATCCGGTAGGCAAGAGAACAGCAACAACAAAAAAAAAGTGGCATTAACAAGACTTACTGCCGTGCGGACCCATACAAGGCAAATCTCCAGAATGAGGAAACCAACCGGTGGGTAATGGCATTGAACGTGAACTTTCTTAACCCGCGCATTCGAACGCTCTTCAGCTTGCGTTCGCTTCTCGACCGCTAGCTCGTCCACCATCGACATAATCAACGCAAGCCGCACGAACGCCTACGGCACATACCGTGTGCGATCGCGAACCCACGAAACAAAGGCATCGAAAGAAAAGTAACAAAAAACACGAACCCGAACCTGTTCGCTCGGGTGAACCAGCTGCTGATGCCTCGCTACCTTCGCGACAAGTGCAGCGGAAGCAACTGGAGCAGCGACGCCACGCTGATGAGATGATCATCGTCATAACGATGCACCACACTATCAGGCGCGTACCGCGGTAGGTAGAAAGACGATCGCGTCCGATCACTCAACTGGTCATTACACTCCAACCGAAGCGACGCTCGGGGTGGAGAGGTTCGTTCTATGGTGTCGCGAGCCCCCTCCCCTCCCCCTCCCCATCCACGGAGAGAGCATCTTTAACGCGAGTAACGAGATCACCCCGATGCTCGTTAACGTAAGGCAACAAGGCTCAACAAAGATGCTAACTATGCTAATCGAAACTAGACCATGCGCGCGATGCCCCATTGTGAGAATGGGGTGGTGGTGCAAATTCGCAAGCGATATCGATTAGCTCTCGTGGCACCTATTTGCACTTGTTACTCGCCGTGCTCCCCGCTTCGTTTGCTGAAGTGTGTTTGCGCAGCTTTTTAGAAGCCATACAAATGCAATCGGACACGATCGGGTAACTCTGTATTTATATTAACAGTTTTCACTACACCGCAAACGGTTCGCCTAACGAGCCCACTGAGGGTAGTTTGTGTGTTTAAATGAAACTGATTTTAATTGAAAACATTTCATCGATAATAAGAGCACAAAACAAAAAAAAACACGCACACATTGTCATGCGAAACAATATTACCCAGGTTACAACAAACGGGCTGTTTTGGCACACTTGATTCTCCCTGCATGACTTAAACGACTGTTTAGTTGGTTATTAAACGAAGAAACGGCTGATTAGAACATATTTAGCCAGCCCGCGTTACCGAGTACCAGTATGACAGAAGCATCTTATTAGCAGCCAGCGGTGACATTCGCTTTATCGCGTATGATTTTTGTAAAGAACATGTTTGTCCTGAATAGAAGCGATACTGGTTGGGTGCGACACTGTGCGGCCGGCACCGAGACAGGATTGGTTCGGTTCATTCAGGGTCAGGGCACACTATCGGTTGGCTCGTGACACACTTCTTCTGCACCGCAACATCACAACCGGCAGAGGAATATTGGCTGGTAATACCAGCCCCATTGAAGCAACCATCACGGTGAACGTCCTCGCGAACACAAAGTGACGACGTCAAATGCTGGGATTTGGCTGGTATTACCATCGGGGTTTTGGAATTGGAACCGAGTTTGTAAGGCAACCTTTCGCAGGGAAGCCCCGCCGTCTGTGGTACCGTGGCTGAAGAGGACTGCCGTCATCGAGGGCGTGCTAAAAATCGAAACTTTTACTGCTCGGTTGATTTTTGGACCGGTCGGCGACGGCTTCTTCGACGGCCACTTTAAGCCCGCTCAACCGGAACGCCAAGTCTGGCGTTTTTCACGTCTCGATCTCAGTTTCGGAGGTGGAAAGGAATCGAACGATGATCACGGGCACCCACACTCTAACACACACACACACAAACCGAGGCACATTTTGTATATGATCATAAATAGCACCATTATTGTTCACCAACTTTCCGATGAAGTTTCTCAATATGGGCGCTGCCTATTGCAGAAATGTTCTAGGTTTTCGCTTTGTTCCTCTTCTGGACGACCAGCATGAACCAGAACCGCTCCCATTCAGAACCGAACGAACGCACATGCCTGCTGTGATAAGAGGACAGTACACGCGCGTTTGCTTTCCTATCAGCATTCGCAGCGAACCGTCGCCAACCGTCACAAACCGCTCGTGAGAACAAACCGCGCACGCACGCACAGCAACACGTTTTCTAAAGGATACACAAACAACCATTCAACCCATACCAAAAAAAAAACTCACCACGCATCCGAGTAACGATGCGTTCACTGTTGCGCCTTCTTCAGCTTGCGGCAGGAGAACGACGGCTCCGACGATCGGCGACGAGGCGAGCGCGAGCTCTGCAGCGGTAAACCGAGCGACCGGCGACTCCGCGACTGATCGACAGCGACTGCCCCAACCGAAACCGACCGCACGGCGAACACGACCGCGACCGCGACCGCGTCGATCGCCGCCCGAAAACGTCAATTAGTGCGCGTCTGTAGCGAGAGGCGACCGAGACATCGACGCGCGAAAAGCAACGCCGAGCCGAACGATTGTGCAGAGCGTTTGCACACGAGTGCGGCGATAAGTGTGCGTGCGTGGCCCGTGGAAGAGTTGTGTGGTGTCAGCAGAAAAAGGGCTGCGGGTTTGCACACCCGCTGAGCAGTGCATGGAGCTTAGCCTGGCCCGTTGCACCACCGTCTCCGGTGCGATTAGACTGCACTTGACCCAACCGAACGGGCGCTGGTTATGAGCGCGACCGATTCGATTCCATTCTTTTGCTGGATTGTCGTCGGTATTGTCTCTTATCACCTGGGCGACCGGAGCAGTACGGAGGCGTTGTCGCATGCATTATGCTGATGCATACAGATGCGCCTCGGTGTCTCCGACCGATTACCCCACGGAGCTCAACGATCCGTGTGATAATTCGACGACCCGCACGGTGCTTATCGTGCAGCGAGAGGGCACGTCTAATCACGAATCGGTGCCACGAATGTATCGGAGCGCAGCATCGATACGCTCAAGCAAACTCACAGCATTGCGGCTGTTATTGATGTCTGCTCAAGAAGCAAATGAACAAAGGCGGCACCCTTCTCTAGCCCTTTGCACCGCTTATCTGTTCCGACCGTTGGGTATCGGTATCGCAAACGTCTGATTGCGGGCTGGATTACAACACAAAGTTGCCGCCCGGCTCGCTTCGCACATAATCAGTGCAAGATCGGATCACAAAGAACGCACTCCGATTGCGAATCACCGATTGCAGTCGCACCGGATGACACATGCGCGGTGTGATCTTCGGCACAATATTGGCTTTCTTGCCGATGTATATTTCATTGCAGATAGCCGTTTGACGTACGTTCCGCCGGTTGGGATTGGGTGCAAACGGAAACGAAATGTACCGCCGACACGTGACGCATGTCGCATACTAGGCAAAGGTTTCGATCGTACAAACAATGCCGCATGGTACAGCTGGTTGGATGCTCGATCGGAATCTATCCACTTCAACCAACGTCACTTTTCCTGTTTAACTTGTGTCAACTGGAAATGATAGGAACTATCTCGTAAGTACTACTTGTGCTTTCAACGTGAGTGCCAATGTGCTTCAAATTTTGCTATTAAGATTTCCCACCCGAGAAAGTTCGCCCCCGTCGTCCGCGATTAAATTACCTTTTTTTCATACACAAAGTAAACGGTTGAGGTTCTAGAATATGTACCAACCATTCCAATTGACGCTCGGTCAGAGTGCATATGATGCCCAACTCTTCATATCACATCGAAACGAGACAGTTAAGCGAAGCTTCCCCATTCGTACAATGTTCCCTCGACACTGACATTGGTCCGAGTGGTCCTATTGTTGACCCCTCTCAAACGGTCCCACATCCCACAGGTATGACACGGTCAGAGCGGCCGTGTATGAGTTTCCGATCAGTCAACCGCCAAAACACGCAATCGCTGGTCAATGTTCCGGTTGCTTCATTTTAACAGCCCCAGCGCCAGCACAATGGGCTGACGAATAGTTTTTGATTCACATTCAATATTCTCCGCATGACCTTGGCGCTCCTTCACTCCGCGCATCCAATTGTATACGGTGGTTGTGCTTTTTGCTCATAAATTTAATGATTACACACCTTTTCATCGAACCGAATGGTAGCAAAAGTATTAAACTTGCGCCAACATTGTACATCCTTCTTGCTTGGTGCTGCTAAACAGTCTTTTACACTTATGCAATAACCGAGTTAGTGTAAACCATCACATCATACGGCGATTGGGAAAGGTATCCCGTTAAGGCATTTTTGGAACAGAACGTTCAGAACTAGACTCTGCTTGAATTAATCTGCCTCAAACATGTCAGTTTATGAGTAATTGTTAACAAGTGACGAACCTGTTTTTTGCAGTTCAGTTTGTTTTCTGTTTTTATGACAAACAATCGTTTGTTCAATTATACCTAATGTATGTAAGATACGTGCAACGAATATTTTTTCATTGTACTAAATCAAGCGTTGTAAGATGTGAGTAATTTTCAATTTGTATATTTTTTTATTTGCTACCGTCTTATTCCGTATTACAGTCTTTCTGCCGGCGCTATTACTATAGAATGCTCTTATTGCATTCTTTTCCTCGACGTTACAGAAATTTACCACTGTACAATTTAAATCGTATTTTACCTGTAAGAGATTTTATCCTGTTTTATTCCGAACAAAACACTACTGTTCTGTAGCATTGAAACATCATTTTCTAATGCAACATAAATATAATATACTTTGTGTTATCAACTCAGAACACTATACAATACTTACTTACCAGGTAATATTACTATTTATTTATTTATTTTGTTTGGTTCCAAAACTCCGAAACCGCTCAGTATCAATCATCAAGATCGTTTTCTGTGAATTATTTGTCAGGACACTTGAGGCTTAAGTCTCTCATCATGTGGGTGGTATAAAAAACATGGAATTTATTATTATCATTTATTATGACTATTCATTTATTATCCTTCCGCATACACAGTCTCCAAACGATCCTAAGCATCTACATTGCGGACTGACTTAAGAAGATGCTACATGTTGGTATCTTCTATTCCATTATTGTAACGATTCAAATGCATATGCCTATACGAAATTTAACCCAATTACTCTGATCATGAGGTCAGCATTTATAAGTGTGTAAAGTTATTAAGAATGGTTGAATATTCGATATACACTAGCAAAACAGAGCAGATACTAGAAATATTAAACATAGCAAACGCTCTAATAAAGCGATCATGCATTTGAGCTTATTGTATATTTTCTTTAAAAACAACAAATCATTCTATTTTCTTTTTTATCTACGTTAGGTTTTTATTTTTTGATTCATTATCAACCAAACAAATATTCACCCAATACGTGAACATCTTAGGTTTGTAATTTAAAGGTTCATTGGATTTCGATTGAAGGCAAGTAAATATTATATGCATTCAATTGCGTATCGAGATCAAGATTGAAAAAAGAATTCGTGGGTTAGCATAAACAGATTTCTTTGGAGGGTATCTGTTTTTATATAAAAAAATTGAGCTGCTTAGTTACTAACAATTTTTGAAAGCAGGGGTTACAGTCGTGACACGATTTTACTCGTGTTAGGAAAAACCGTGCGTGCGCTTGTGTTTATTACCGACTGCATTAGTATTCATGAAGTGCATGTACATTCTTACCTTCTTTCACTTTTAATCTCGCGATTTGTATCATACGCGATCTGTATAATGACGATTTTTCATTGATTTATTGATTAATAAGATGAAAAAACAATGAGACAACACAACTTTGCGACATTGTATGTATTTATTGAGCATTGTATGTGGCCAATTACACTAACATGTTGTAGAAGTATCCTGAAACATGGTCAGCTAGGCTTTTTGAAATTTTCTGCAGTGCCACCATTTCTTTAACAGTAACATTATCGTTCTGATACCGGTGTTTGTCGCATAACGTCATGTCGCATAACTCTTTGTTGGTGTGTTATCCGTTTTTCGGTTCCTTTCGTTGCCTAATACTCTCGCCTATGCCCTTGCAAGCCTTATTCTTGTTATAGTTTCGTACATCGGGCCGTACTGAAAGATTTATTTACTTAAGCCGAAGATGACGATCTCAGATTATTCCAATTCAAACCCATGATTGCAAGTGTAAGCAACTTGTATTGCGCCGCTGCCTCCTTTTGGTTTCGTTTCTACGACCCCCTACGACCCCAAGTGACACGTTAGAACAAATTTGAACCCACACTTGACCTTACATGGTGAACTTTTTGAATTTCGTACCGTACGAAATTTATTGGGCTTAGCTGTGTAGCTTCTTTGATCAACCGGGTTTAACATTCGCTCATTAATGCTCCGGTATGAAACATAACATCCGGAAAATTTGGCATTAAAATCCGTAGCTAATTTATAACTTTCTTTCAAAAGCACGATTTGGACCCCATCACGACAGGTTTGGTCCGGAACGCCAAGCGACGACGTGGAAAATGACTATCCTGAGGATGATCACTATCGCGAGCTAGAACACGATAACAAACAATGTTTTTGTATATCTACCAGCAAATACAGTTGTATATCTACCAGCACACGTCCCAAGAGCACATAGTCACGAACACATCGCGTCCGGGCGAGCGCAAGATGTGTGACGACGAATACCCGAAATTGATCTGCGAACCGCGTTTGGGCCTCGCAAATACTTCAGGTTAGTGTAACGATTACGCGATTACTTATCGTGACCGCTACTGGCTATGTTACATATTGAAAAGTTTCTCGAAAAGCATGGACAGAGTTTTCAACCATCATTGTTCATGGTAACAGAACACATCAAATGGTGGTGCAGTGCGTAATTTGAAAATCCGATTAAGACAATAGAACCCGAACAATAGAACCGGAATCTATCTCTATCATTTTTTAGAAGATCCTTTATTAGATAGTGCTCGGGATGAAGTAAAAATGCATGGTTGAACCATTTTTTTCCTCTTTTGCACTATTTGAACCCAGTTTTATGTACAACATGTGGCGTTATCTTTCCTTTCCTCGACATGTTAAACCCTCACTTTAAAATGCGCCTCTTACAGATTTCCCACTAAATGTTCGGTTAAAAGATCGAATTCATACATAGGAATGTGATTTCTCAATAGATTATTTCAAGCTGACGTGCTACACACCGAAGATTAGTACTTGTTTCAGATTGAGTAGAAAATTTATGAGATGTATATTTTTTGAGATTTTTATTTGGATCGTTCACTAACCAACGCGTCGATACGCGCGATATAACCAACGCTTCAGTACGTTGCTAGCATTTCATTGTAAGCACAAGGTATGCGTCTTAACCAGAGTAAACATAAAAAAGTGTCACTAACGCAAAACGCAAGCTCGCCAGATAAAATCAGAACGAGCTTTATGTGATCTTTATGGTTAAGAATTGATTGACCATACCACAAAACTCTCGCGTACAATTGTTATTGTTATTCTGTTAATTGATCAAACTTAAATAAAGCAGATTCTATCCAAACTTCACCTCTGCAACTCCAAGTTCAGTGAAGACGCAGAAAATATTAGTTCCGGTAGAGAAAGCAATCGGGATCATACCTTCGCGTGATCCAGACCCTAGACTCTTCCTCAACATGTAGCTTGTCTTCGGAAACTCCGCTCAATTGTCTCCTATCGGTTCAAAATCACAACACTCATCTTAATTATGTTCCATCTGCTTTCTTCCAGATCTGCTTTCTTCCAGCAGGCAGACCATGAACGGAACGAACGAAGCACGCAGTGTGATAAATTGGTAATGCAATTGGTAGAGTTAAAATTATTCAACAATCAAATACGATCTCAGGTGTGCTAAGCTGGCACATAGCAGCAGGTGATTACATTTCAAAATTTACTTGTTCCGGAATGGTATCGCTCCCTTATCGCTTATCGCTTTTGGGTAGCTAAACTAGCGCGTTATGGATAGGTTTTCCTATGTTTTATGGGCGGTAGAATAATGAAACTATGAAACCCAAATTATGCAAACGTATGGCTCACGGGCCATCAGAGTCGAATTCGAGACTGTTGTATAGACTTAGAGGCATAACTCTTAGTTTGAAATTTTGCTGTTTGCCATTGCCACACTGTCAATTTGTGTCGTCTGTCGTAGTCATTGACGCGTCGTCGAGCACTTGTCTGGTCTAAACAAACTATGCATGCGATATTACACGATATGCGATATATATCGTTGAGTAAACGATATTACATTACACTTTTTAACACAAAATGTAAGCTGGTTACAAAAACCCCACTTGAAAAAGTTATAAAAATGCGATTGGAGCGATGTACAATCACTGGGGGATGAGACAGGATAGCAAATTTTGAGGTCATCTACGTAACACAGAAAACAGTCAGGAGGTAAAATAAAGAACACATCATTCATAAACAGGATAAACAGCGCAAGGGGCTAAGGACACTCCCTTGTGGTAAGCTGGACGGCACTAGAAAGGAACGAATCCGACTACATACTTTCGAATTCGAGTGTAGATGGTGTCAACTAGGAAGGCTGATTCGAGACTCGAGGAAATAAAGGAAGTGAAAGACATGAGGTTCGATGTCGCAGATCGGTTAGGAACGAATCCATGCTGTTGCGGGATAATCAAAGTGCGGGAAAAATTAAGGAGGTATGATTGTATTAAAATATCTAATACTTTGAACACAGCACATAAAAGAGAGAGAGCGAAAGAGAGAAAGAGAGAGAGAGAGAGAGACAGAGAGACAGAGAGACAGAGAAAGAAAGATACCACGGTAATTTGAAATCACTGAAGTATTTCACTTCTTTAGAATAGGGACAAGAAAAGCTTGTTAATCTATTGTTGGTAACAGGTAATGGTACTTTAGTTATGAGCTCCAGTGCATGATGATACGAATCTTCGCGTAGAAGCATGGAGTAGAGCATGAAGCAGTTGCATTTAAGAAAATTTCCTGTTAATTGCGTTGACTATATCCGATGTTTGATATAAATTGCATTCATTCACACCATCCACCAGATAAGATGCGGAGGTAGCCACATTAGTTGAAAAAATAGGCGTTTTCAAGACACCAGTTTATTGCTGGGTGGTTCAAATTATCGCCTTATAGCAGAAATAACAGCTCATAGCGTGTCGGCTTTTTTGTCGTAGCTTCACCAGGTTTACACCTCGTTACTTCCTGACGTCGGGAGTAAGTCTGCTTCGGTGATTCTAGCAACTTAGCAACTTCGAGGGTAGCAACTTCGCAACTTCGCAACCATTGAACTGACCAAACTTTTCTTTCAAATACCCGCCACCGAGAACTTTAAATTTGAATCAAAGTGTACTTTTGTGCGTATTTAATTTCCACACTTTCTTACTATACCCGCAGAATGTGGTTTGGAATTGTTTCATTATACTTCAAAGCAATAAGCCACATAAAGACATAAAGCAAGAGCTGCTGTCAATTGCACATGAATAAATCACAGCAACTTAGTTCCGACAGGATACGATGCTCAAAACGAACCAAACCAACCTATGCTTCATGCGCTTACCCTATCTGGCACCAACTTTACTGCGACTTCGACTACATTCCATTGTACTCGGGTTTGAAAGTCCTCTATCAGCTTTGGCCTTATACTTAAACGGCTTATTCCAAATGCTCAAATGTCCATGCTGGGTTTGACTCGCTGCACTCAGATATCTATATCCGTTCCTGGTACGTCGTCTGAAATCTGAATTGAAAGAATGTATCAGTATCGTACCGCAGTAGAAAGTGGATTGCCGTTAGTTTCTATTATATTTTATTCTCAAATATAGGGCGGTCATTAAAGTAAATAGCCCATGAGCCACCACCGGTGCGGTCAAAGACTTCTTCGCCGTTCATCCCTGTCTCCTTTTCTAGATTCGGACCCTGAAACGAGAAATCATATTATTACTAGCGTTTACCAAAACACATAATTAACAATATATATTTTTTACAGGACCATTTCCACCACGTAATGTAGACAATGAACACAAATCATTAAAACAAACTTTGACATGGGTTGACATGCGGTCGTCGTTTCGATAGTGGTTATTATATGGCACATACTAAATCAGGCACCACAATGGTTTTAGCAGCACAGATAGCGTCAGCCAAGGTTTGTGCAATCGAGATATCTCTCCCAATGTCAGTTGTTCGTGTATTGATGTGCATTATTCGTTATACATTACGCTTCATCTCATCTTATTCATAAGTAGCAGTAGTAGTAGTGATTTATTGGAAGAAATTATATCGCATTATTACCGCTATAAAACTCATACATAATGGGTTCGATAACTTGTCTTTGCTCATTATTTCCTAGATCTTTGCATTGCTAATTGGGACTACCTTAGTATACCATTATAAGTGGAATAATACAGAGTGGGGGGAATTTTTTTATAGAAACCCAGTTCACATGCAAAACAGACTTTACTTATTTTCTTAACTTTACTTATTTTCTACGTTAACCTAACGACAATGTAAAGGTAGGAATTGAACAATTAAAGAATAAAAAAATAAGAATGAAATAAATGAAATCCTAACAGTCGTTTATAAGTAACGTTGATGGGTAATATTGGTTAATAGGTCAATGGAGGGAAGCATAAGACAGAAGGAGGCATTAATTGTGAGAGTAGAGTTATTTGAATTCCTTCTAGTATAAGTATCGTACTGCTGGATTAAGTATTATTGTATTGTGTTTATATTGCAGATATTGTGGATGATATGGGTTCTGTACCATGGTGGTATATTTTATATTTGTTTTTTATAAAATTTATTTTAAGTTATTTGCAATTTATTTTTATGTATTTTAGCACAACCACATAGAGCATAAGTTTGTTTCTAAAGTTTAGTTTGGATTTCCTGTTCAAGAAACTATATAATGTGCGAAATAGTTTTTCGCATTTTATGACTGTATTCTGCACGTGTTTGCTGAACGTTATTTTTTTTTTGTCTAGATCCCAGATATTTTACACTATCTTTCCATGGTATGTTAGCGTTCTCAAATTTAAGTTGGTGTGTGGGTATTTTGTGTACTAAACAAATCTGCTGAAAAATATAGTTTCCGATTTATTGGCATTTACTTTTAATTCCCATTTGGTTATTGCACCAGTTACTCCATTTGGTTACTGCACTGCTGAGTACAATTGAAGTAATAAATTTAATGCTTTGACTATTGTTTTGGATTGTTCGCTAGTTGCTGCGATAGCTATATCATCAGCGTATAAGTAGAGTTTGCAATTATGCATGTTAGGGATGTCCGATATAAAAATGTTGAACAGGATTGGAGAGAGTACGCTTCCTCGAGGAACACCTGCTCCCGGGATATAAATTGCAGACCTGGTGTTATTAATGTATACTGCATTTTTTCGCAGACCTTTATGCCAAATGGCATCAAAAGCTTTTTCTGAGTCCTCAAGTGAGATTCTATTGAGGATAATGTTACGCTTTAGTCTGCCCAATTGATGTATAGTTGAAAAGTCTGGTTGAAACCCAAAATGGGATCTAGGAATAATTTTTTTTGATTCTGTGGTTTTTTAGTTTTAGGACGATACATTTTTCGAAAATTTGCATTTTACTAATTCCACTTAAAAAACTTATTGGTCTATAGTTAACTGACTGGTTTGGGAATTGGAATGACTTTGGATTTTTTTTTCCAATTTTCAGGAAAGTATCCTATTTTTAGACAGCTGTAGAAAATTATATTTAGATATATGATAGAGATTTTTGGTAGTCTTTTGACGGCTCTATTATTGATGTTGTCTATACCGGTTGATTTTTTAACTTGTAGATGTTTAATGACTTTCGTTACCTCTTTCGGTTTTATAAAGTCTATTGCATTGAAACTGTTTGGTTTACTCTGTTTTCTATGATGCTTGTGTTTGAGATTGTTGTATTGTGTGTGACTTCGTAGAGAGATTTAATTGCCTTGCATTTTTCTTCATAAGTTAACAAAATTTTGCCATCTTGATTCAGCGGTTTATGTATTATTGATTGGTTTTTGATTACTCTGACAGACTTCCAGATTTTGTTATAGTTTTTGTTGTCATTCATTGTTTGAAGATTTCTAGACCAAGAATTATTTCGTAACAAATTATGTTTATGTTCTATTAGTTGTTTCAGGTGCATATATATATAATCGTGGAATTGTGCATCTGACGCTGCCATTTTTTCTGTACATATTCCGTATTTTTATTAAATTGAGAATGTGTTCCGATATAATTATGTTTTAATTACCCGGAAATGTTTTAGGTCGGAGTGACGAGGTAGTCAATACAGAGATGTCGTCAGCATACGCATTGACCAGATCATCCGGGTCGCAACATATACCTTCTAATCTTGTGATGAGGGGATGAAGGTAGAGGATAAAGAGGTGCATGGAAAGTGTATCCTCCTGACGAACGGATCGTCGGATGGGATGAGAGAGGGAAAGGGATGACGATGCAGGAGGAGGACTGATCACCAAAGTTTCTCAAAAGCCCCACAAGTTAAAAAGGAAACTTCTATCGTTGCGATCAAATGCCTGCGAAAGGTCAAAGGAGATAAGTTTACCACTCATGCGTTTCATCTTCAAATCCATCACCCTCTCCTTAACAGAGAGTACCGCTAGAAAAATGTTGCGAGGCTTATTGCAACATTTTTGAGCTGGCGAGATTATTCCCCACTTCTCGATGATACCATCAAGGCGAATTTTAATAATCTTCGACAGAAGTTTGTAGTCTGTGTTAAGGAGTGAGATAGGTCGAACATAAGACATGAAAAATTCTTCCCGTTCCGTTTTACGCCCGAAGGCACATAAACATTACATAGGGTGGCAATATTCTCAAGCCGAACACAGATTAAACGGGAGTCCAAGCTGCGCTCGACGTGAGAAAATTTTAGGTGATCTCGTATAGCGATCGCCGTACCCCTCCTCGTCACGTCGACATTAGACAAAACATTATATCCGGGGAGCGTCAGATTTGGAATATACCTTCTTGAAGAAAAATTAACATTCAAATCTGCCGTCCTGATAAATGTCTTAAGAGTTTCGAACTTTGTCGTACTGTATAAAGTATTGATGTTGATAGTACCCAAATTAAGGATACAATCAACAGCAATCACGACGAAATTCAGATTTTTAGTGTAGTGGTGGACGAACACGAGGCGGACGTCACTTTCGAAATCGGTATCGGGGTTTCGCTTACGTGTGACCCCAAGCGGTTCGTCCAGGTATCGGGTGGGAGCGGACAAAGACGGCACATTGAGCGAAATTTTAAGCTGGACAGAGTTTCATCAGAGCATTCGGCGTTTTGGCAGTGGCAGTTTCCGCGATAGTAGTACCAGCGGCAGGAAGAGCAGATAAATTACATGCACCAGCAGCCAGCATTGGATCGCCCCAATTGAAGGAAACGAATGCAGTGGAGTAAAACAATTTCTTTGATTGTATTCCAAAGACCAAACTATTCCTAAAGATAAGATGGTTGAGTATGGAAAGCAAGTCAAGATTGCGGCAAACCAAGGTGATTTGAATATTTTGCAATATCCTACTACATCAGACATTGAACATTGTGGGAAGATAAGTTTGTTAAATTTTTATCTTTATTTATCAGGCGGTTAGGCCTATGACAGTTTGATACACGAACGACTATCAGCGTGATGATTTGCTTCTGCAGAAGTATCTTTTTAGGGATGAATCTTATTAGTAAATTTTGCACTAAAAACTTAATTTCATTACAACAAAAAATTACAATTCAATATGGATAAATTAATATCTTAGTGTTGTGGTCAGGACGCAGCCATGACTTACGCAGCCAAACTACTCGCTCGGCGCTGTCTG
>KI915046.1:6923778-6989494 GCA_000473445.2 Anopheles farauti | reverse complement strand
GCACAGGATCACTCTCTTCTCCAGCGGACTTCGAGGTGAACGGACGTACGGCTCCACTCGTCTTGTGTTTTGTGTGCGTGCGTGTATTTGATTATGTGTTATCTATTTTAATTATATTAAAATAAACCGGCCGTCTAAGAACACAAAACTTTGATTTTCGTTCTCTCTTTTCTAAATATTGCATTCTTTTGCTTTGCTTCTCTACGGATGTTGGTTATGTACGATATCGTTTTTTGTCCACTGCGGCGGAAAATAATTAGATGTCGAACGACTCTTCATGAGGTCAAAAGCCGTCGTTCGATTCCGTTACGAACTGACTTTGACCAATCCAGAATCCAGTAAGATGCCTAACCGTTAATAAAAATAATAAAAACTTAACAATCACCAATTAAATACACCAATTTACATGATTGCTCCACCGGGAACGGAAGCTACACCACCGCTGATAATTGACGTAGTTGCGTTTTCGGTAGTCTCTTTAACCAACCGCAGAATCTTTTTCGTGATAAATCTGAAAATAAACATTATTAAACAACACTAAATATATGTACACGTTCAATTAACACTTACCTGATAAAATAAATTTATGTTAAAAATTATCCAGCACAACTAAAACAAACCGACAAATTTGTAAGCAAACGATGTCCATCTTGACATTTGAAAAAGTCAGCGCAAAAAACATCGCCCATTGACCAAGACGTTTAGCGACGCCAGCGCCAGATGTGCTACGTTTCCGAACTAACGACAGCCGGGACGTAATCTGGACTTTAATCGTATTTCTGAAACTTCATTTCATTTAACATGATCCCAAAATTATGTGTGACCTTGATGAATTTGGGTTAATGTTTGTTCATGTAAATATATCATATAGATTGTTTCTTGTTTGGATGTAAATACTCTTTACATAAACAGTAAATTTTAAAAGCCTATTCAATTAAATTTTCGAAATCGTTTCGTTTTCGGACGAATACGACTTGTTATTTGACATTTCTAAGCATGACGGATACAAACCTGACCTATCGCATTTGTTTAGTTTCGTAAAATTTTTATTTCGCGGATTCTCTAAACATGGACGGAGAAAGTCAGCAGCTGATTTCGGATTGCTTTCTGCGAACAATCGTCAATCCACGAGCCACGTACGCATACCTTATCCAAGATTGTGTAATAACTCATGAAATCTTATCGCAACGTGTGTCATGTTTCATTTTAGTAATACTCCAATCGAACCGCCTCCTACGAAACAACCTGTAAAAGTAGAACTCCAAGTGCTCCGGCTAAAAGATGAATCACAAACCCTCATCATGGACACCCTCCGATCTATTCATGGGGATTCTTTTGAGCTGGGTGATATTTCGAAGTACGAGGACAAGGGAGGGCGAATGAAAAAAGGCTTCTGGCAGGACCGGGGCAATTTGGTGGTCCAGGGTGGATTCGATTTTTCAAACATGCCACGCACCGGTAACAGCAATGAGGACAAGTTTCGAATGTATGCCATCATGAAACTGCACAGCTACGGCTTTCACCGGTCGCACTGCGACGAGGCACTCGATCACCATAATGGAGACGTTGATAAAGCACTGGCGTTATTGTTTTCCAAGTATTTTCCCCCACCGAACGAGCTGCAGCTTCCGATATCGTTGGAGGATCACAACGAAGACGAGCTAAGCGCTTTGCGTTCCGATGAAAAAGAAGTGCTAGAGTCGATTTACGATAAACTTTTTGTGGTGAAGGAACCAAATCGTGTGTGGCAATTGAAATTCAAGATTGATCACCTACTCACACATAGCCCATCGGAGATGAAGAAACAAGCGGAACGCGAAAAACAGCAGGCGGAAGAGGAGAAACGGCGCATGATGGAAGCACTGGCAAAGAAAAAGAAAGCCAAGCGAGAAAAGTGCTGGAATTTTGCGAAAGGAAAGTGTCGCTACGGTAACCGCTGCCACTACTCGCACGAAGTGGAAGAGTCCAGCGCCGAGGTGAGCAAGGTTACAAGAAAGGTAGACAAAACGCTGGAAGAGGACCCGAATTGGTTCTATTTGGAAATTCGGTTTCCTCCCAGTAACCGCTATCCGTTCGAACCTCCGATACTACTGCTGAAAACCACCTGTGCCGACATACCGGAACAGCTGTGCCTTAGAGTGAACCGCCGTTTGGTGCAAGAATCGATCGAGCTGACCCGGGACGGCATGCCTTGCATCTACACCGTTGCCGATCTACTACAGAACGATTCAGAAATAGGTCAATTTATCGAGCAAGATCGGTATCAGTTTCCCGATGGGAGAAAATCCCTTTTCTACGTACCGGAACAGGACGCGGAGAACGGTGGAATAGTGGAGAATTTACCAACGCATCACCAACGAGGTGTTACCGGCCGGCAGACCAGTAACAAGATAAACACGGAGCAGCTGATGAAGGAAGACCGTAACATTGTCCGAAAGTTCATGGACAAGCAAACAAACGCGGCCTACAAGGAGATGTTAAAGAATCGTCGCAACCTTCCGGCCTGGACAAAAATGGCGGAAATTATCAACCTGATGGAATCGCATCAAATTCTTGTAATTAGCGGTGAAACCGGTTGCGGAAAGTCCACACAAGTGCCTCAGTTCCTACTGGACGACTGGTTGCTGCAGTCATCAAAGCTACGATCGGACCAACCAATGCGGCATGTAGAAATTATCTGCACCCAACCACGGCGTCTTTCGGCTATCGGTGTTGCGGAACGTGTCGCCGATGAACGAAACGAAAAAATTGGCAACACGGTCGGCTACCAAATTCGGTTGGAAAACAGGATCTCTTCCTCCACTCGGTTGACATTTTGCACTACGGGTATCTTGCTCCGGCGTCTGCAGTCCGATCCAACGCTCACGACCGTTACGCACATCATCGTGGACGAAGTGCACGAACGCAGCGAAGAGTCCGACTTCCTTTTGCTCATCCTAAAAGAGCTGTTGCCCAAGCGAACCGATCTGAAGGTGATCCTCATGTCGGCAACACTGAATTCAAACCTATTCTCCAGCTACTTTGGTGATATACCCGTGCTGGACATTCCCGGCCGCACGTTTCCTGTTGAGCAACTTTTCCTGGAAGACATACTGGAGCGCAGTGGGTTCGTACTCGAACCGGATTCACAGTTTTGTCGAAAGTTACGCAAAGGCGAACAGGAAATGTTGCTGCAGGAGTTGGAGTATGCGGATGTGAAGGCGGCTAATGCGGCACCGGCAAAAACGATTCGGGATGAAAACTTAAAAATGGCCGACATGTTCGCACGATACGCAGGTATGTGCCGATATTTATTTCAGATTTCAATTCAGATTTTCAACAACTTAGCGATGAAACGTTGCTATCATTTATTCATCAACTAATCTTTCCTTTTCAGATTATTCCAAGCAAACGTGCAAAGCACTGTACCTGATGGACCCACTGCGCATCAATTCGGAACTTATTGAGCACGTGCTGACTTACATCGTGGACGATACCGCATCGCACAGCTGGCCGAAGGAGGGATCGATACTGATTTTTCTTCCAGGTCTAGCGGAAATTCAAACCGTGCATGAATCGCTTACCGAAAGCAAACTGTTCGGACCACGGGGCGATCGTTTCGTGCTGATTCCGCTTCATTCCATGCTTACCAATGAGGAACAGGCGCTCGTTTTTCGCAAACCACCAAAAGGAAAGAGGAAGATCGTGCTCAGCACCAACATAGCCGAAACGTCCGTCACGATCGACGATTGCGTGTTCGTCATCGACTGCGGTCAGATGAAGGAAAAGCGGTTCGATTCGAACCGAAACATGGAATCGCTCGAAATGGTGTGGGTCTCCCGTGCGAACGCACTCCAGCGCAAAGGTCGTGCCGGTCGCGTTATGCCCGGTGTCTGTATTCATCTGTACACCCGGCCCCGCTTCACGCATCATATACTTGGTCAACCCGTACCAGAAATTCATCGTATTCCTCTGGAACCGCTGCTGCTACGCATTAAAACACTCTCCACGTTCCAGGAGCGTACTCTGAACGAGGTGCTGGGTTCGATTATAGAGCCACCGAGCGTGGAAACCATACAGGCTGCCAAAAAGCGGCTCATCGACGTGGGTGCGTTCGATTTGGAGGAACAGCTAACTTCGCTTGGACATCACTTGGCTGCGCTACCGGTGGACGTGCGGATAGGGAAGCTGATGCTGTTCGGTGCTATATTCCAGTGCCTGGACAGTGTCCTCACGATCGCTGCCATCCTCAGCTACAAGAGCCCGTTCGTATCCCCATTCGGTAAGCGTGACGAAGCCGACAATCGTAAGCGACAGTTTGCCATCGGAAACAGCGATCACCTTACGATGCTTAACGCTTACCGGCGGTGGATGGAGGCCGCTCAGAAAAGTCGCTACGCCGGACAATGCTTTGCGGAGGAAAATTATCTTTCCACAAAAACGTTAACCACCATCGGGGAGATGAAATATCAGTTCCTCGAGCTGCTCGTTTCGATCGGTTTCGTTCCAATCGACCTGTCGGGGCGTAGTCGGGCCAAGAGGCAGCAACTGGACGATCTACACAAGCTCACCGGGGTGGAAATTAACGTGAACGGTTCGAACAACCGTCTGCTGGCAGCGATTCTTTGCGCTGCCCTCTACCCGAACGTGGCCAAAATTCTTACGCCAGAGAAAAGCTTCGTTGCGGCGGCCGTAGGAGCCATGCCCCGTCTACCTCAGGCGTGCGATTTGCGGTTCAAAACGCAGGAAGATGGTTACGTCGCGCTGCATCCGTCATCGGTGAATGCGAACGTGGGATCCTTCGCTTCACCGTTTCTGGTGTACCAGGAAAAGATAAAAACGTCGCGTATTTTCATCCGCGAATCAACGATGGTGCCGTTGCTACCGATGGTGCTCTTCTCCGGCAGTGATCTGCAGATCGAGCTGCATGGAGGAGACTTCGTTATCCTGCTCGAGGGCGGCTGGTTGATGTTGCAAACTGCCACGCACCGGATAGCGGAGATGATGAAATTCCTTCGTCTGGAATTGGCAAAAATGCTAGAGCTGAAGATTAGCGATCCATTGCTTAATCTAATGAACCACGATCATGGCAAGCGTGTCATCGATACCATCGTTCACCTCATTACTAAGGAATAGCAAGGTGTGTGTATGTGTGTGTATGTATGTGTGTGTGTATATATTTCACACTATACACTGTGCATAATCCCAATTAATCCTTGTAAATAATATTCCTCTATGTATTGGATCGATTAAATCGGTGTAATAAATTAAAATGACGTGCTTCGTATTTCGAGTATGCTTTTATCATGTTAACATTTGCATATAAACGGATAAACAACAAAACAAAACGTTGTAACATGTTTGGAAATATCATTGAGAAATTATCGGTTTGAGTTTTTAGCCCTTTTTGTTTTTGATTCGATGCTAAACTTAATTTGATAGAAACATGAACAGAACAAGTGGAATGTATAGTAAGCAATGACTGATTGAGCCATTCGACTGGCAGCTTGCTAATGATGCGCAAGTTTGTCATCTGCAATAGAAAGACTGAAACTGTTCGTACTTTGCTTTATATCGCTATCGATTCCATTAATTCAACACAGTTTTGCTCGACATATGCCCGCTTCGCGAAGGACACAACCGCTTACAATATGCTGATCACTAGCGTTGTCCTTTAACCTGAGGAGAACGATCCTAAGAAATCAAATAATCAAGCGCTTTATGCTTATTGTTGCCGAACTTCAGAAGCGCATCCGAGATTTTCTCTCCCTCGAAACCAAGATCAAGTAGTTCGCTCAGTGGTATGAGATGTTCGATAATCTGCAATTTTAGAGACACAAATAACTATTCAGTATAGTTGTGTGTACGTATCTAATAAATGTTCGCCTGCATTTTACCTTTTTATCATCGTTGCCAACTCGCTGCAAAACCCACACCACCCGTTCAAGGGGAAAGCCCATCGAGCTGACAAGTTTCACGACGTTTTGATCCGCGTGTGATAGTTGATTGTATTTCGTATAATCGATTGCGCCTGCCTCTCTGTTACTAGATACTGGAAACAAATATAAGAGAAAAAAAATGCAACGAAAGTTGAAATTATGTTCATTGTTTTCATAACCTATCGTTGTTCAACAGCAATAAACCATAATGCCGCTGATGACTTTGAATGAACGTTGAGCTAAAAAAGCTTGGTATAAACACCACACCTTCTTTAGGCTTCCTCTTTAGTCCCTACAAATGTAACGTATCCAGAAACCTGCAAACTTGGTCTTTACTCTCATAATGCCAGCACTACAACATTGACCAAATTACTGCAATTTCGAAAAGTTAAAATTGTTACAAGTGCAAGTTTAGTCTTCCGTTCAGACACAATCCATACGTGTAGGCATAATGTTAATAATAAAGTATGGATAAAATTCGGTTAGATATTATGCCCGGTACAACACCAGTATTAGAAATAGTTACGCGTTATGTGCTTCAAACTCACCACCATCATCTTGATCGTTGACCGTAGTGTGACGATCGGTAATTGTTTGACTATTATTTCGAGTTCGCCTCGTTGCCGAATCTTGCACCTCGTCGTCCAGCTGTCGCATAATATCTGGAACACTTCTGGATTTCGATTTCAGTCCCATAACTGCATCCGGATTCGCTGCGAAGGTGCTGACAGTAGCAACCGCGGCCGTGGTATAGATAGAAGAATGTGCACTTGCGGCTGCACTACTAGCAGAGGAAACGGTCTGATAGTTTGAGTAGTTCCTTGGCGATAGCATCGACCCGTAACCACCTCCAGCTCCCGCTTCGGTCGTTGAAGCGACGGTGTTGTAACCATAATTTGGTGCATAAGTCGCTGTGCCAGTGCCCGCCGTTATCGAAGATGATGGTGCAGACACGTACGGATGCTGCTGTTGATATCCGTATCCGTAATTTGGTGACACAACCGTTGCATAACCTGCCTGGTGAGTCTGGCTCCCCTGTGGAACATGGTATGGTTGGGTGGTGTAGTTGGTTACTCCGTAGCCAGCTTCTCCCGTATTAGCAGGTGTATAACATGAAGATGCCATTGCCGAGTTTTCGTACTGCGTGCCATAGTTACTGTACGTATGGTAAGCGTTGTAAGCCGTTGGAAGATAGTCACGAACGCCACTCGAAGCGATTGTAGTTTGAGCCGGCTGCTGATACTGGGTTGGATACATTGGATATTGCTGATTCGAGGCGTACGCCGCACTATATGCATGACTTGCCTGTGAAGAAGCAGTCTGGAGCGCTGGCGAATGGTGCTGAAGCTCCCGTTGCTCCGAAGAGACCATCGGCTGTGGTACCGTGGGTTGCTTCGCTTCTACCAATTCACTCTTTTCCTGTGAGCTCGGCTTTCGGCCCACACCATCTTCATTCACGGGACTGGTGAGAGTGGTGTTCTGTTTCAACACTTGTGCCAGTATATCCAAATCGTTGATCGTACGCAACTCCATATTATCGAACGGACTCGATGTGTCGTTTTCAAAGTCCGAATAATTGATTTTATTATAATTATTGTTATTGTTATTATTGTTACTACCAAACATAGCATTCACCGGTATTGCCGTTTCGGTTTGCGTCGTCTTTGGAATGATAGTTGATGCTTTATCGAGTATATTTGGGAAAGCTGGTGTGTCCACAGCACTGGGTACTGCGTCCCGTATCACAGTCGGTACCAGTATCGAACTTAGTTGGCTCATATGATCGAACGGTTTGACGTTGGTGCGCTCATCCGATGAGCCGGACGGTGCAGATTCATCATTCTCTTCTTCGTATTCATCATCTGTGCCATTGGCAACTCTACCAGTTCCAACGTTACAATCAGCATCATTATCGTCACTGGCGCTGGACAATTCGTCCGTGTTTGGGTAAGATATTTGATTAAGCTTCCGTTTTTGTTCTGCTTCGATCAATCGCATCCGTTCCTGCTCCTTCATCTGCAAACGAGTCTTCCGATCGTAACGCTCGCGCTCTTTGATAGCTTTCCATTCCGTTATTCGTTTAAGTACCGTATCTTCCAGGTCGCCACCGTAGCATGAGTCATTCAATACCTGAGTAACATCGTACTGACTCAAACGATTAACAACCCCCTGTGGGAGCACTATCTTTGGCGGAGGTTTAAACCGCTCCGATATTTTCACCGGAACACCGTCCATGTAGTTCGGCGGACTGTGCGACATACTGCGGATCTGGGAGTGTGCTACCTTGATCAGAATCGAGAAGCTTTCTACCTTGCCTCATCCGAAATTGCGACCAACAAACAAATTAAATTATCGCATATCCTTTGTACTACGACGGGCACTGTTGTTGGCCTTCATTTTCACAACGAGAACGTCGCATTGATTGATCTATATTGTGCTATCTATTCGTCGAAAGAAAGCTTTCCAAAACGAACACAAACGAGAATATAAACTCGAAACAAACTCAGCTCCGGAAATATTTAAAAACTTTCTCTAAAAACTCAACACACAATTTACGTTGGAATGAAAATATTTTCTTATTTCTGAATGCCAAAATCGGATTGTCAGACACTGTCAAATCGAGATTTCATGACCCTGTTGGCAAAATGTGATTTATTCTCACCAAGTTATATATGTACTGCTGCCTGCTTTGCGCTTTTAGTGAAATAAATACACCCCGCTTCGGAAGCGTTGTAAAACTATATTTTGAAATCATCAATGGATTATAAATGTAATCAAAAAATAATCCTCACTCACACATTTTCAATACAAATTTGGTTTAGCGTGACTAAACAATTTGTATGAAGTGCATCAACTTCTCATACCCTTAGAAAGATCTGTTTGTTCATTATGATTTAATTGCAAAAATAACCACACATACTACATTGATATGCTTTAATATTTGTCAGATTGTCATCTTTAGTTTGGAGTTTTTTTTTCTATTTGTACTGCATTGCGGAAACCTCGCGATTTTGAAACATGTGAGAACTATTGGCGTACAGCAGAATAGCTATTGATGGCGTTGTTTGTATATGAATTATGTACGTATTTAAAAATATTTATTGAGTGTATCGTTTTCTATTTGTAGTTAGGACTGTATAGCAAACTATGTTTATTTATATTTTGCAAATTTATAATCAATTAAGGAAGTAAGCTAACGACTACCTCCATCACAAGCCCAACACCCAGAACCCCTTACACGTCATTATTTCGTTAATTTTTCTGAACAAACCGTAGCAATTTGTATGGAATGATTATACCTCCGGTACACACACCTTGGCTGAACCGCCGACTTCAGTGCGACGCCATTTTCAACAAAAAGTATTGCTCGTGAACACGGACGCAATATTGCCGTCGTCCGTATGCGAAAGTTATTTTATTTTACAATCCTGGTGTAAATTACACTAAACATTGGTGTATAAGGTAGTAGTGAGGTAAGTAGTGCGACGGATCCGTGTGAAAAATTACGTTGTTTGCATGAAAACCCGTGCAAAACAGTGTGGATGCAAGAACCCTTCCCAATCGTGAAGATTTGGTGCACAAACGATGCTATCCAGCAGCATCATTGTCATCATAAAGTCCTGCCAGTAGTTAATTTCCGTCGACTGGTCAGTGATCAGAGCCCGATGGTAGTAGCTGTTTTCATCTTCTCCCAGGCTAAATGTTCAACAATTTCAACACAATTCTTCCCGTAGGGGCTCAATTCTACACCAGGGAAGGCAGCCAAACAGTGCACGACGAGAAAAAGTGTGTGAATGTATGTATGCGCGCGCGCGTATGTGTGAGTGTGTGTGTTAATGCGAGCACTACGTCGACCGACGGGCGTTGTACTTCATCGTTGTCATCATCGTCATTATAATCATCATCATCATCCAGCAACCCGATCGTGGTTATCCCGAGCACCGCCGACAGAAAAAGAAGGGAGAAAAAATTAGATTGTAGGAAAAATAACAACAATCTTAATTCTCGCCAGCAAACAGTGAACACCCATTCCTTCAGTGAGTGAGCAATCTGCAGAGAAGTGATTACAGTGACGTGAATTATAAAGTGCGCAAGGCGGCAGCCAAAAACTGGTTGCTGGTTGATATTGACAAATTGTGCAAGCAAATCATTATTAAACTAGTGATAAACGGGTCCCGTCGAGGAAAGGATTATTAAATCCTGGCAACGAGCTCTGTTCAGTTGATTGATTTTTGCCATATTGCTCCTGTCGTGCGTGGTGTGAACTGCCGTGGTTGGTTTACTTTGTCCGGGGAGGAGGAACATCTCTATCTCGTCTCGTCGACTCGGTCTTTCCGTTCGTTTGTTGAAATCGCGCCGCAAGCCAATTACGATACGGAAAACGATGACGGAGTACAAACTAGTAGTAGTAGGCGCCGGCGGTGTTGGCAAGTCGGCACTGACTATACAACTTATTCAGAACCATTTCGTAGATGAGTACGATCCAACAATTGAAGATTCCTACCGGAAGCAAGTAGTTATAGGTAAGTTTGATTGTATATTTTTTGTAATTTCTGTTGCATTGCGCTGAAAAACGAGAGCAACTCGCAGTAGGACGAAATATTTGTTTTAAAATACTGAGACTTGATCCATGCACATTGGTTACTGTTTTGCAGAAAAATTTAAAAATAAATATAATCTTCATGACTCTTTCAATGCGATAATGCAAAAAACTGACCTCGGTTTTCAAACATTTGTTTTCTATTGATTTGTATACCAAAAAAGAAATATTCATGAAACAACAAAAAGTATTCACTGAAATGCCTCACTAAGGTGCCCTTGAAGAGTAAATTATTGTTTTGATATCATCGCCGTTTTCATTGCATGGAGGAGGCAAATAGCTTGTTTTGCACTGTGCAAATCCCAAGACAAACTGCAATAGGAAGAGAGTGTGTGCCAATTCATCTGTGTTTCTGCGAATCCATTCCGGAGACATGAATCATCAGCTCGAAGTATCGAGCATGTCGAGGTTATAACCGACGATTCTCACATTAATTGAATTCAATTATTTCTTTCATTATTCCTGGCCGCATATTCTTAACTCATCTCGTTCTGGCCGTTTTAACGGTAGAGGCAGTGCAGGGCAAGATTACACGATCATAATAGCGGACAGTGTATCTATATCCCCACGATATCTAATCTTATCACTTGCCAAATTTTAATAACCACCTTCCCGCCCGCTCTTACCCAACACAATATTCCACCGTATCCTCTGGTGCTTATGCTTATTTCTTCACTCAGATGGTGAAACGTGTTTGCTCGACATTCTGGACACAGCTGGTCAGGAGGAGTATTCGGCGATGCGAGATCAGTATATGCGAACGGGTGAAGGATTTCTTCTAGTATTTGCTGTCAATAGTGCCAAAAGTTTCGAAGATATAGGTACGTCCCCATCAGCGGTGCTTAGCGGATGCATAAGTAATATTGAATTCGACTCTTTTCGGACGATTAACAGGAACCTACCGAGAACAGATCAAGCGCGTGAAAGATGCCGAGGAGGTGCCGATGGTGTTAGTTGGCAACAAGTGTGACCTACAAGCGTGGGCCGTAGATATGACTCAGGCCAGAGATGTAAGTGCAAGCAACCATTTCGTGATCGGAAAACATACGTTTAACATCTTTTCTCGTTCGTCTGTTGGTGCTTGGTGTGCATGTGTCATGTGTCCGTTTGCAGGTGGCAAAACAGTACGGTGTTCCATTTGTAGAGACCTCGGCCAAAACACGGATGGGAGTCGATGATGCGTTCTACACACTAGTTCGCGAAATTCGTAAAGACAAAGAGAGGGGGAAGAAGAATCGAAAGCACCATAAACTGGTCTCCAGCAGACGATTCAAGTGCCAGCTGCTATAAGGTTGCTCTGGAAAGGGATCACCGGATACGTTACCACCCTTCTCCCATCAGCAGCTGCAGCAGTTAATACACAGTATGTCCGCGCCTTCGTTCTCTAATTTTCATCTTATATTGATCAAGCCAACCTGCCGGAGTGGGATATCGTCGTCGAAGGTGAGATTCGTCCACCGGCAATAAACGCGACCGACATAGTACACACATAGATGCGTGTGGAAACGCTAGCGAATGCTACCCCAGTAGCAGCACCAATAGTAACCGAAGCAGCAGCAACAGCAATGGAGCCAACGTGGATATATGTGTCCAGACAGTCTGTCTGCCGACATCCCCTGACCATACACAAGCACACAGCGACACTAGGCGGTGCTTGGTGTGACTTTCGACGTTTTACACGCACATCTTTTTTAAACATGCCCCGATCGTCGGAGATCACGATCGCGACTCGCAGTAACTAGATAGCAAGCTAAATCGAGATAATTTGAGGCATTTGAGTGAGCGATCCTTGTTCGCCGAGGTACGGATGCTTAGCACGACAACAGAGTACCACGCAATGCTACTGAACGACTTCTTCCCATTACAAACGTGATTCGCACAAACAAACTAACAAACGGACGAAAAAATGAGTTCAATAATCTTCCACCTCCCGGAGACATGTTCGGTGCATTTGGCGTGGCATGGATGTTTTCGGTGTAAACAACAAGCTAGCTTTACAACACAAAACGGATGCAATTGTTCTGGTGTAGGGAACATCGTGTTGCTTTGCTCAAACGGTAGTATGATACCGCGAGGTACAACACACACCGGCGCAATGCAATGCAGCCCATTTATACAATTTCTCTGCCACAAAAAATAAAAATAAAACAATTGAACCTCGATCGATACGCGCAACAACAGCAGTGACGGGTGGCGTCGAAGGTAACATACGCATGATAAGCGAGATTTGGAAGCGATATGTATAGGCAATGTTTGTATCTAATCTTTGTACAACCCGTAACATGGGGGCTAACGTTCTCTTCACTTGTCTGCCTGTAAAGACCTAATATATAAAATAATTACGAACATTAGGTAATTTAGATATCTCCTTTGCTCTTAAACTCAAATGTCTACTACGTGTAATGGGAGTCGAGGCAAGCGTGAGCGACAGTCGGGCACGACAAAAAGGAGGCGACGGGCGCAGGTAGCTTGCGGGGAGCTTGCGTTCCGGGAAGCTGGTAGAAAACGAATGATCATCGATGCGCGCGCACTATTGGGGATGCATTTGCTGCTCTGGCATAATGTTTGTTCCTTACTCTCGGTTCCGGTCCGGTTTTGCATGGTAGTTTAGGGAGAAAATAAAACGTATTCAGCGTACGCGCCGGTTGATGCATTGCACAGGCAGTAGCAGCAAAACAAAACAATATGTGACTTCTTTGTTGTAATCACGCGAGCAGGCACTGCGAACGAACCCTACCATCAACACTCAAATCTAAACCCACAACCCCGTGAACCAGCCGCACATGCCGGTCAAAGGAAATGGAGGGTGCGAGCGCGATATGTGTGTTGGTAGATTAGTAAGATTTTTAAAAGAAACGGCGCAGTGGAGAGGACGCTGCAATAGATAATGAACGATAACATAGGCAAGCATGAGCGAAACAATCCATAAGTAATCCGATATTTTAGTTTTACGATTAATCGAGACGTCGAACGAAAAGGAAGTAAACGTTAAACAAAAAAAAGCCACAACTGACATCAGTTACATTGTATTTTATGTTAGCTTAACTTAACCGATAACCTGTGTGTTTTTGTTTTGTTTGTTTGTTTCAAACCCACAACAACACGACTGATGAACAGCAAACGATTGTTTCAATGCTGCTGCCACCGTGGCACGCACTGGAGTTTATATGGTCGGAAAAGTGAAATGGACAAAGAAATATTCCCCTTCGCCTTTTCTCCGTTTTCGTCTGTTCAGTGTACGTCCTGCGCGTGTCCTAGCGAGGAATATTTTATGTTGTTCTACTCGCCTTTGCTCGTGGTACGAATACAAACATAATGGACCATTTTCGAAAAAAATCGTCTCTAGTTACGTCAATTTATGCAACATGATCTGATTCAGTCACACCGTTTGGTCGCTATAAACCTCGAGTTCTTTGGAATGAGTTTCGTCTTTAAGAGTGCACGACTGCCGCCAACCCGTGTTTAATGCAGCCAAGCGTTCAAATTGAGTTGCAGCACACACATCGGGACAGCAAAAGGTATGCAAAGCTAGACCTAGCTGACAAAACGAATCGAACACAACATGCCAGGATGCACGGACGTGAAGAAAAGAGCCCGTACGAGAAGCGATCTTGTGGTGGTCGAAGAATATTTGGCTAATAATATTCAATTATTCTGGCAGGTAACGTATTATTGATAGAGACTAACGTGCCGGTATCCTATCTCTCACACTCACTCTCTGTCTCTATCTCTCTTTGTGTAAGAACGAAAGAGCAGGAAGCGGACTCAGAATACCAAGCCTATTCACAACTCTTTCAGGGGCATACAACAATATTGAGATATTAAATATGTGAACATTTTGCAATCTTCAACAAACATTATGTAACTAAACATCATACACGATCAGATAGCTCAATCGAGGAGCCAAGTGGAGCAAAACAGCCCGAAGTACTCGAGCGACATTCTAGGGACATGATCGAAAACGGTTGACGAGGGTTGGATTTAGAAAACGAGTAAACTACCGAGTGGTGAACATTACAGGATTTTCAACACGGGAAATGGAATCGATAGCTGAACGGTGGATAGCGAGCGACTGATTGGTTCCAACAGCTGCGCCTTCCTTTTCGCGCCAGTGCTGATGTGATGTTAGCAAATTCTCTTAAAATGTTTATAGCAACAACGGTCCAACAAGCGTGATGGCTTGATGGTTTGATGGCTTTCCACGGTGCGAACGCTGTTGGAAATGAGGTAAACAACTGAGTTGTCGGCGACGGGTTCCTATTTCGCAAGCCCTCCCTGACCCATGCTCTCGGAGAATAACGGGATATAGCAATGGTCGATTCTTTTCGGATAGCGCATTACGTCCCACAGCAACAAACTAAAACATTCGTGCTACGCCGAGAGTGCGTAGAGAAGATCTCGCAAAATAGCGCATGAGACACAGATGAACGATAGCAAAATGGATCTCTAGAAAAGCCTTCAAAGGACAGGTATGTTTTCTGCTGCTCGCAGTAGTAGGGTATGAGGGAGCGCGTGCAGGTAAACATTAAGCGTAATAAATTAAAAAATATTCAGCATAAGAAATTGAGTACATCTGCGCGACCTAGCAAGGACAACCGAACAGCCGTATGAGTATGCAAAACTTGAGCAAAAGAAGACCGCATAGCGTAGCACGTGAAGAGATAACACAAATAAAAAAACGTATTCAATCAACCGCCATTTCGTTAAGTCGCTTCCAAGAAAGAAATCAATCCAATTAACGTCGCCTTCTCATTTACAACATTATTTATTCACAACTAGATTTTATATATTTACGATGAGCTCTTTACTGACTGGTTCGGTTTGTGCGGATTTTATCCAACTTGTACAGCTTCTCCACGTCCACAGATGGGAAGCGCTGGGCCAGTGTTTCGCGATCGATGTTCGGAAACCGTCGCAGTAGATGTACCACCTCGTTGCGCTCCCGATTGCGCAGCTTACGCTTTTCGTTGTACAACCGCTCGCGATATAGACGCAAAAACTTTCCAACGGCATGGCCTCCGTAGGAAAACTTATGCCGCTCGTTCCACTTGCGGTTAGCGTACTTCGGGATAACGTGCTCGAACGCACGATAATAAAACCGTATGCCGAGCTGATTTGCCACGAGTTTCCCCGGGCGTTCTCCCGATTCACCAGTTTCGAGCTCGTAATACGCACGATTTCGTTCCCGCACAACCTCCTCCAAGTTGCTCATCGATTCTTTCACCTAAAAGTGGGTGGCAAGATCGTATTTTACACTCTGTCCGTGAGGCAATGAGGTATTAACTTTCCATACCTTATCCAACCGTTCCGGGCTGGGGAATAGTTCCATTTTCTCCTTACACTCGTGCTCCATCGTAAGCAGCATGTTATGTTCTTTTAACAACACAAACCACAGCTGGTGCAGATCGCCATTCGATTTGATGCGCAGATCGTCCTTCGTCCATGCCCGGCCATGCTTTACCTCTTGCTCACCCCAATTCTTTTTGTTGTCGAAAAATTCCATCAAATCATTGCGAGGCGTAGTAGTAGAAATTGCTCGCATAGTTGGTGTTGCATTGCTTTTGAAGATAAAAACAGAAATTATGAATGAATGCACGAGCAGCGCAACGGGAGCCGGTTTTTATATAACAATGGAAGATGCTATACAGCAAGCGCTGGAATCATACCTTTGCAGGAGGGTAAATGCTTGCTGCGAGCCTAAAGTCGACAGACTTTTGGATAATTGCTGCGAAAATGGTATAATTTTCCTTATAATATTCATTTTCAGCACAGATTATTGCTTTCTGCTCCTGTTATAAATGTGTTTTCTAAAATTTTGACGTGTTTACAAATCGGACTAAGATTCTGACAGCGGCCAAATACATGACGTTAATCAACATGGCGAAAATATTTAACGAATCTTTCGATGTAGCGTACAATAGCCCAAATTTGAATTAACGGTTAAATGTGTCTGCAAGTGGAAAGGCAAAATTAACTATCCTCTAAATTAATAAAACCTTTATATAAATAAAACCTTTATATAAATTAACGAAATCTAAAGATAAATAAGAAATGGATTTATTACAAACTCAAGTGCGAAGAAAGATACTTAATGATCAATGTACATTTAGTACAATATATTTGTAAAATAAATTTTCTGTTTTGTAAAATCTTATTTATACTCCCACAGTATGTTTTAGTTGGTTTTAACTTTGGTTTTGTTTTTTCTCTTTTAACACCGTCGGACGATACGATTTACTACGATCCTGACGTTCGTTAGCTTGCGCCATCGCTGCCTTTGGATGGATGTGTTGCGTGAGACGGAACCGCTTGCCGGCGATATCGATGTGATACACCGCGTCCTTGTCCATGATAAACTCGGTGGTTATGGAACGAACGGAGTTACTTGCCGGCCTACTGATATAACCCAAGCACACCAACTTTTCCGAAGCAAATCCATAGCTTGAATGGAGTTAAAAATGCAAAAGAGTATCATGAAAACATCGCTACAGAGATTACTTTTACACACACACGTTACTTACCCGGCCGAAGTAACCGTGCCACAAAACTCATTGTTCCTGTACAGTGGCTCACCACCCCACGGCCACACGTTCTTGTCGATATCGATGTCCTCGACGTGGAAGAGTACGAGCCGCTTTTGCAAACCATCCAGCTTTTGTCGTTCCAGCGCTTGCCGGCCGATGAAGTTTTCTTTTTTCTTCAATTGTGAAATCTGTAAATCAACCAGTGCTCAGAACACACAGAACATGCACACACCCATACTTACATCCAATCGTACCGAGTAAAACACACCCGCCTCGAACGGAGTCGTCATGCTGGTTAGTTCATCGCCCCAGAAGGGAATAAATTTGTCGATGCGTAGAAACCGCTGCGTCAGTGTGCCAACGTCACGTGCTCCGTAATCCCGACCACGCATGATTAGGCGATCGTACACGTGCAGTGCGTACTCAGACGGAACATAGAGACAGTATCCGGGCATGCCGGTGTGCGTGAAGGACATGATCATCACGTCGCTCGCGTAACCTATGTTCAGCTTGCGGTAGCTGAACGGTGCCAAACGTACGTCCGAGTTGGATAGCTCGCTCATCAGCAGGGTAGACTTCGGTCCGACAACGTTTATCACCGTGTACATGGAGGTTACGTCGTTCAGCATAACGGACGCATCGGACGGCAGATTGCGCGACATCCATTCGTAGATGCGTGTTTGCTGTGAAGAAGGCGATATCATGAAGAAACTATCCTCCGACTGTCGGATCAGCATACAATCGTTCTCGTAGCCGCCGCGTTCGTTTAGCATGCCAGTGTGTACGATGTGGCCCACGGTGATGTTGACATCGTTGGCGCACATGTACTGAAGGTAATTGAGCACTGCATTCTCTCCAGAAACCATGTCCGACTGGACACCGGGTTTGATCTCAATTTTCGAGAAGGACGATATATCGATGATACCAACGTGCTGTGCGCAGGCTTGATATTCTTTCTCCATGCACTGGAAGAATTTCGGTTTATAGAAACTACCTTCCGGTAGTGTTGGTAGTGGATCGCCACCTAAAAACCAAACAAAAGCAAAATATCGTTTTGGTTCCATGACAACCACATTTGCAAGCTTACTTACGTCGATAATCTCCATCAAAGTACAGTGCCCGCTCGTACCCCATCTTCGTGCCAAAGACGGCACCACGTGCTTCCAGCACACTGTACAACGGAGAACAGCGCAATTTCCTCGAAAACTTGTATTCACTTTGATTCGGGTAGAGGATTGCATACTGGCGTCCCACAACCTCGCGGATGCGTTGCTGCAGATACTGCCGATTGTTATGCAGATCGAGAAATCGTTGTACATTGAACGGGAGCATATCTATCGTGGGCGTTCCGCTGATGATCCACTCTGCCAGTGCTTTTCCAACTCCACCGGAACCCTGCAGCGGGTTGCCATTCATTCCACACGCTACGAAATAGTTCTTTACCTCGGCCGATTCGCCGAATATTAGACGACCGTCGGGAGTGAAGTTATCCGGACTGTTGCGGACCGTGGGCATTTGCAGGTCTCTAAGTACCGGCAGTCGATCGACGGCTTTCTCCCACAGTGGCGCACAGTGGCTGTTGTCTTGCTGTAGGTGGTGTTGCCAGTCTTTCGGTATATCTTTGGTATCTTCGAACGCCGGTTTCGCTTCCTTCTCAAACCAACCGACAAGCAGCGACTGATCGTACTGTCGCACATAGAGATTGGAGTCGTAGTCTCGTATGCAGGGCAGCAAGTTATCGTCGTCCGTCGGTAGATTCAGGTTGGGTGTGAGAGCGTAGTAGTGCTTGGCAGGATAGGCCGGAACGCGAACCGGTGGTTTACACTTTAAGCCTAGCTCTCTTGCCCACATACCGCTACAATTGACAAAGTACTCACAGTTGATGGTTCCCACGTCAGTTTCGATCGAGTGGACGCGTTCATTTTTTGTATTAATCTGGGAAGGATTGAACGATCGGTTAGTGCACCTAACATATGTCATACAGTATTCAAATGCATTTGATCGTGATCTTGATGGAAAATCGTTCATTTGTACACACTATTTGTGGACAGAGTCTCGTTTTTGCGTTATAAAGTTTAATTTGTTTTCATAATCCCATCCCATAAACCCATTTTCATCATCTCGCGATTTCATCCTCTCCTCGCGATTGCATCACGGCGATCGTCGATCGGTTTCAACGATTCTCTACTTCTATCAGTTCGAGGCTTTAATTCCTATGCGGATCTGTTCGACTTTTCCATCTCCCTAGCTACCTTTCGATCTCGCCTCCGTCCGTCGTCACTCCCTGCTCCTTGCACTTCTTGATCCTTTCCTATTTAGCTTTAATGTTTACGTTAGTAAGTAAGTTAATTTTGTGTAGCCTAATGTGGACAGAATTATAATAAAGAATATAAATCGCGACGATGTTATAATAATTTTATAAATTCAATATAACGAATGTACAAACCCAGAAACATTTCAATTTACTTTCTCACACTAATGTACATTATTTTGGTCTCGTTTGAAAAAGTTTTTGGATTACAAATAATGCCACAACATGTAATATACAACTTGATTGATAAACTATACTTTTACCCTATTATACTAAATTTAAAAGATGGAGCTTAACACATCACAGCATACGATTAGGTCGGGTCGGTGTTAATTGCTGTGGCAGTTGATAGAATAGGACGGCTATAGTTATTGTTGTGTAGTAGTCCTTGGATGTAAGCTAAACGCTGCTGCTAAACGCTGTTGCTAAATGGTTTTGTTTTTCTTTACTTACATATTTAACCTGACATCCTTCGAAGTACTTAACGCCTTTTCGTTTCGCTTCATTCGCCAACACCTGCACGACGGCCGCTGGATCTGCGATACAGTCGTCCGGCACGTAAACCGCCCCTAGTAGATCGTCCGTGTTCAGGAACGGATGGAGACGTTTTGCGGTATCAGAATCGACTAGTTCACACTGCATACCCGTCGGCAGAATGTATGCCGCCCGGCGCTGCAGTGCAATCACACGATCGTGTGTTTGTGCTAAATTAAGACTACCGCATCGCCGTAGGCCAATTTCGTGACCTTGCTGGTGTAGCTTTTGGTACAGCTTCAGACTCTCCACTATTATGTTACGTTCGGGCGTTGGTTTAAAAAGACCGATCGTCCCCGAGCCAAAGTGCGACGTGCCGCTGCCGACCTTGCTCTGGTCCAACACTAGCACATTGCTCCATCCGTTGTCCGCCAAGTGGTAAGCGACGGAATTGCCCAAAAGACCCGCTCCCGCCACTACCACACGTGCTTGGTTGGGACTTTCACTGCTGCTGTTGCTGAATCGTATTACGTCCCGCGTGTTCGGGCGTGCTCCGGAACCGATTCTCAGTACCTTTAGCATCTTGATACACCAAGCACTTTCTATTCACGCACGTTGTCGTCTAAGGTCGATTCCACGAAGTCGTCACAGCACAGTTTGGCACTTACATAATTCAATTTAAATCTTTCACTCGGCAAGCTTGGCAGAGCGCGTCCGATCACACATCGTCGTGAAGATCGACTCATTAAAAGAAACGGCACGCCGATCGTGGTCGTCGCTGAAATATATTGTCTACGAGCGTTGAAAAACACGTCGTTTGCAGTTCGACACACAGTGACAGTGATCGATATCTACCCAATATTATTGTCAGTCAACCTGTGACGGAGAAAATCTGGTTCTGAGTTCAGGGAAGCATGCGCAGAACATGGAACGTGTTTTTGAATTTTGTTTTCACCAACGTATCGCGTTGCCGCGTGGGGTTTTGGTGAGTGTATGCGTGTGATCGGTGTATGTAAACAAACGCATATGAGTTTGTTTATACCCCTCCACCTCTTCCAACCTCGTTGTTAAAATGTACGGAGGATGATTTTTAATAACGCTCATTACGTGTCCTTAATAAGACTAACTTGTTCGGATTTTATCGTGCGAACCCATCTTGCTTTGTAGTAGGAGGAAATAATAATTTATTAATCTTTGAAATTCGGTTTTAAAAACCTGATGCAAACATTCTATGCTCCGATTTGAAATTCTGCTTATGAAAGCTCATAGCTATGTTTGCCTGCAACGCCAGATTGACAGCTTATTAAAGTGCCGCCAGCAGCACGTTTTACTATCATCCTCATCCTTCCTTACTGACTTCGGATCTAGTGGTGTCTGCCTCGGCAAGAGGTTCTGGTTTACAGTGCGCCGCTGCTGTTTGCGGGTCTCGTTGGAGAAGAAGCTTTTCCAACTCAAACAGATGATCGTCCTGTTCACCCGGGTAGAGCTGACGCATTGCATCCGCTAGCTTGTAAACATACTCCGGGTTTCTCCCGCTCTGTCCAGCGGATGTAAGAATTTGTTCTGCTATCTCTTCCAACGTATCGCTGTGCCCAGCAAACGATGGATTATCATGTGTGGCTACATACAGCAATATAGGCTGCGAATCATTCATCTGCTCCGCACTCCAAGGGTAGGGATGAAACATTACACGATGCCGCTCATATCCATTCTTTTCCCGATGGTCTAGATGTTCCAGAACGTTTAACTTGTCTTTTCCGCCAATACGATACCCCATGCCCCAAACTTTTGACTCATGGTCTTCTGATTGGATCAATGTGACCACACGACCTGGCTATAAAATGAACATATTTGATTATTTGATGTTTATCGAAACGTCATGGTTTGCAATAATACTCACACGTTCCGCTGTGCCACGGTGATCAATGCTATTTTGATAAAAGCGACGAAGAAATCCTTTTATGTAGCCGGTACGCTTTTCCTCGAATGGGAAATCTGCCTTCCACACCAAGGATCCATATCCGAAGATCCAAATATCCTCGTCGTTTCCTTCCTGGTTTAAGTTGGTACGTGATATGCTGCTTGATAATTCGGTCATCGTTCGGGATATTTTCGTTGTTATGAATACGCTGACGAACTTCAAAGCCAATGCGAGGAATTGAGTGGGAAATTTATTCGCTATATATTTTCCCGTCTCTATGCTCAGCAAAAGCCAATTCCGAATTCTAAACACAAAACAGCTGTTTGCTACGATTCAACGTACAGGATGAAAAGTGGTCATGGGAACGACAATAGGTACCATGGTAATGACATTTGTACTTTTTATGGACCAAATATATGGGCCAAATATCAAACAAAAGTTTATAAAAGGTCAAACAAAATGAGATTAGATTATGGGATTTAAATGCTAATTTTCAGCTTGACGAAAAAAAAAAACATAATAATTATCTTCAATAAAATATAAAAAACTATGTTCATTTCCAATAAATATTGAAACCTAAGCAATCGGTGTGTTTAAACCCAAAACATAGAAGAAATTTTGAATATTAGCATCAAAATAAACATCATGATTATTTTAAAAACGACCTATAGCAACATGAACAGTATGCATATTATAGAGTGTAGAACTATGGAAAAAGAACGAAAATATTTTAACAATGTGGGCCACCTAGTTAGGCCGAGATCGACCATTGTGTTTTACTGGTCACCCTGTGCAGCGTTTCCTTCGAGTGCCGAGCCGATCCGTATAAACACGCGGTTACGAAAGGACTGCCAAATTAGATGTTTTGGAAAAAAACAACAATAGGGAAAGGGAATTAATGTTTCAAATATTTCACAAAGAGAAGGTCAGCAATATTACACGAGTTTTCCTCGGTTAAACTTTAGTCAGAACATCATTTCAAAACTACGATACAGTGCATAACAATCCTGCGAAGCTTGAATGTACTGAAGTGCACCGTGTTACAATTGCAAACAAGCCGAAGAAATAAACGACGAAGAAGACGAATCACACGCATTTTTCCTCTGTGTGCAAAAGTGTTGCTTAAATCAGCTGAGCTTCGTGCAAAATATGTCGAAATAGTGTAAATAGTAAGTGCAATCTCCAGCAATAAGTGTTTGTTTGGTTTCATTTCAGTAAAAGTATGCAGGAAACAAGGGCCTGTATTATGTATGGTGCATTTTTTCCACTATCTTTGGCGTGTGACCCATTTCCTGATGATATCATATTTTGTCGTTTTTTTTCTGCGTACAAGATACAAGCTATTTTGATTGTTCCATCACCGTGTGCTGCTGGGTGGTAGCAAAGAATGTGTGGGCCGTGCAAAGTACCATGGGCGGTAGATGAAAAATATTTCGTTTTTCGTTTCGTTTGTACGTTGTTCCGCAGCTCGTGAAATGATTTTGGTGCCGCTACGATTGCCACGACCGAGTCAACATGCGTGGCCATGCGTTGTTGCCGATGGTGATTGGTCATTTTCCAGTTGGTTCGATTGTATCCATGCGCTACGCGATTTTGTGATACGTGGTAGCAGTGTGCAGTGGAACCAAATACATCATTGCCACGGTCGGATGCGGATCGTTGAGCAAACCATAGTGCCTGGACGAACGCACGAAAAGAAGGACTGTTGGACTGTTGAGGTGAAAAGTTGGTCAGAATCGATTCGAACGTAGGTGGAGGGCAATTTATGACAATGTGAAGGAAGCGTCCACACGGAATTCTCTGACCCGGGAAGGCGTGTTTCATAAGGGACGTTCTCCCAAAAAAGGAATCGCTTGGTGGGGTGGGTACGCTAACGTAACGGTAATTGCGTAGATGAGAATGAATACACTATCCACTAGCCATGTCAATTGAATGGCAATGTTTAGTTTAATCAATTAATGTATTTCCCTTTATAATGGCGATAGGTGGTTAATTCGCCATTCTTCTTACAATAACGTAAATTATGTTTATTTTGTAGAAAACGACCTAACTATATTTTTAATTGGCAAATGGATGCATTGCTTCAGGTTGGCTAGAGCATAACATTAGCTTTAGCGGCATTATTTGGCTTTAAACAGCATAAATATCGTTCAAATTTCGATTCGATAAACTATTAAGTTGTTTCTTTTTCTAAAGCTTCTTTACTTCTTCACTAAAATATGTCGTCAGCCCACAAAAAATTTAAAACCACAGTGTGTGGAGTCGGCGTTGCTTGTTTGCCAAAAAAATATGATTTCACTTTTATGGGCGGTTGCATTCCGCAGCAACCACCCATGCTGTTTTGCTGTGGCTACTATGGGAGGACGACGTACTGGACCGACCGGCGTCAGTCTTCTTTTATTGCCTGTTTGGCAGACCGACTGACTGAACAGCGGCTATGGACAGAAGATGATCATTAAAGCTACTCTCGCCGACATTGCAGCAATGTCTGTCTATCTCCTCCTGCTCCGTAAGCTTGCCGGCTCTAAGGATGCTGAGCAACTGTGTCGCAAGAGTCCCTAGAGGCGTTGGAAGTTGGCGTGTTTTGGAATTGTTAACCTTCCTTCTAGAATGGTCTTTCGTGTTTGGTTAACATTACTGTAGACAATATGTTTGAAATATGTCTATTGTTTCACCAATCGTTTAATTAGTGTACAACAGAGAGCACGAACCTTTCTAAGTAGTCATAAACGTTGTATTAAATGTTCATTTTGCTTAGGTATTTATTTGCGTTGCAAACCGCAATGTTGCAATGACAGTTGAATGAAGTTGTTCAAATAATTAGCAAGCAATGCTACGATGAGCATTACTATCTATCAGTGATATGCATTGTTTGAAAACACAACGATATACAGTGAGCTATATGTAAATTAGAAGAATGAACTATATTCATACCTATCGATCAAAACCCATCCTCCGTATACCAGCACTTCACTTTTATATGTAAATTTCGATAAATACCTTAGGAATGCGTTCGATTTTCAGGAAGAACCCAATTAACAGCGTTGACTCATAATTAATCACACGTTGCCGTAAAGTGTCGGGTGTGAAATGGATGTTACACAATAAAACGCGATGATTATGATAACTTTCCTACGCTTTTCGCGGCGGGAAGGATAAACGTTCATGTTGTGTGCCATGCCGTCCAGTGTGAAAGGATGGAGAGGTGGAGAAGGAGCGAAGAGGCGCGATGCAAAGGAGTAGTAAAAGCAGACCAAACAACAGCGGCGCCCAGGAAAACCCACAACACGAGAGAAGAAGGCACCGTCGAAAGAGAATGGAAAGCATACGAGTAAAAAAATCTCCTACAAAGCTTTATTGGGTCGATGCCTCATGGTAAAGGGATGATGCTCTCGAGTCGGGCCGACGTTTGAACCGCGAGCGGTTGCTACGATGCATAAACTCGCACCAAGCACGGCATGTACGCGTCTCCTTTCGGGTCTCGCTCTCGGCCGATCTTTGGCCGAAGAAGGTATCGCCTGCTCGACAGCCCTGTTCCCTAGCGTACACCGTTGAAACCGGTAATAAATGTGCATCGTGGTCAATTTTCCGCTGCCGGTTGCCCGTCCAGCGCGAGCAGCAGTAGTTCGCTCTTTTAGTTGGTCCGGAACGGTGTCGCGTGACGAACGTTCGACGAGAACCCTTCGTGCGTTCATTCCACATGTTTGTCCTTCGGTTCGATTTTTTTATTTCTGCTGTGCCGCACGCACTAGTCGCTAACTTAAGCTGAAACGGAAAAGAAACGTTCAGCGGGTATCCGCGAAATCGAGAAAGGACCGCGAATCGAGCCGGCGGGCGTGATCAATACCTCGGCAGGTTTAATGGTTTGGACAGCAATTTCGCTCGTGCGTAATCTTCCACGTGCATCCGTTTCATGTTCCGTCGGAAGTGTGCATTTTAAGTTTCGAAACCATCGTTATCTGCTTTTGCTCGCCATGCTACAAAATCTTAGGGAATCAAATGCTGTGATATGTGCAAAAACTGGTGCTGTGTGCAAAAGCTAAAATAAACCCCCACAAGGTGGAATATGCTCTGCAAGTTCTCAAACGCGAATCAGGAACATAAAAAAAAAACTGAAACTGACCGAAAATTTACGCGCTGTAAACATTGTGCTGGTTCGTTTTTTTGCGTATCCAAATCTGGCGGCATAGCATTCAAGAGTTTTAGTTAAACGTTCATCAAGTGCAGTTTCGTTTGCTAGCTTTACGAGGCCTTAGCCATACTGTGAGCTCGTCAATTTTTTACTAATAAAGTGTTTTTTTTCTGCTCGTGCGTGCGGCGCTGCTTATAGTGACACATTTAAACGATTTAGCAAGCAGCAACAGTAGCGACCGTTCTTCCCTCTCACCACATGGTTGACAAAATATCGTTTACGAAACACAGGCAGTATGGGACATATCGAGAATTTAACACTATTTCGGTAATTATACGGATGAATTCGGGTATGAACATAGTCGTCATCGTATGGTTGGTCCTCACTGGAACACATGGCTTTCGAAGCAAAGAAAGCTGATATCATAATCCAGAGAAAGGAATGTCTGGGACAAGGGCACGGCAGGTTAAGCTCGAATTCATGATCGGTCACTTGTGTCACCACGGTTTAAGCAACGTGAAGTAATACGATCCGTTTTACCACATCGTTTCCCCTATTACATATTTTTTGAAAAAATCATAGCATATTGTTATGTCTCTACCGTGTCAAATAATTGTTTCTGAACAAAAAAAACAAAAACATCGATGTTTCGCTTGATGAGATCATGCTTAGTGAAACACAGTTTTGCACGCGGTCTGCAGTCGTCGCTTTGGAGGTCCAATTTATTGGACATGGTCGCAATATAAGGAAGCTTGCTGGACACTAAACTCCTTATATGGCTTCGATCATCTAGCAGAGCAGAGCCAAATGACTGGACCGTGGCTGGAAATGCTTGCTAGAAGACCCATCAGTACGATTTCAATGTTAGAATAGCGTGTATGCCAGACTGAACACGTATCAAATTTATTAAAATGACAGTTTTTTCCGCTGTCGTTCGGTACAGTTTTAAAAGCTTTTCGAATGGGATTTGAGCATTTGATATGGATGCAGTGGATGTAAACTGTAGATAACTCGATAATTTTAGAAAATTTTGTTCCGTAGGTATATACGCGACGCAGCCTCATCATCGCTGAAACATTTGCCGCAACTTCACCCGACGGCCGATAGTTCCTGTGGTGATTTCAACGCGGAGGAGGAAGAAGAGGAGCAGCGAGCCAGAATGGAGCTGTCGCACAGCCTGACACTCAACGAGGCCGCCCTCAATCAACTGCCCGAGCAAAAGCGTCCCGTGTTTATCTTCGAATGGTTGCGCTTTCTCGACAAGGTCCTGGTGGCGGCTCAAAAGTCCGACATCAAGGGCTGCCAGAAGAAGCTGGTGGAGCAACTGACCCAACACATCCAAGGAGCACCGGGACCGCCAACCAGGAAGCTGATAGCGCGCTGTCTGGCCACACTGTTCTCCGTCGGCGACACGTTTCTGCTGTTCGAAACGGTCAACAAGTGCAATGACATACTGAAGAACAAGGATGATTCGCCCAGCTACCTGCCGACGCGGCTGGCGGCGATCTGCGTGGTGGGCTGCATGTACGAGAAACTGGGCCGCATGATGGGCCGATCATACGAGGAGACGGTGCAGATTTTGCTGAAATCGCTGAAGAACGCCGAATCGCAGTCGCGAATCGAGATCATGATGACGCTCGAGAAGGTGTGCGCTGGTATGGGATCGGCCATTTCGAACGTGCACAAAGACATCTACAAGGCGGTGCGGTACTGCTTGACCGACCGCGTGATGGCCGTCCGGGTGGCCGCCTCCAACTGCTTGCTGGAGATGACCAAACACGCACCGTTCCTCTACACGACCGAGCTGGAAAGTTTGGCATCGTTGTGTTTCCGGGCGTTCGACAGCTGCAACTACGAGGTGAGATGTGCGGTGGCCAAGCTGCTCGGTACACTCATCGCCTGTACGCAGAATGGTAGTTTGCGTAACTTCAGCAGCATGACAGCGTCTTCGTCGAGCACAAAATCGCTTCGGCCGGTGTCGTTGGAAGAGGCGCTCGGTGTGCTAATGTCCGGTTTTCTTCGAGGTGGCGTATCGTTCCTGAAGGGTACGGGCGAGATTATAAAGGGAAGCTCGGGCGTGAACCGAGAGGTGCGGGTCGGTGTGACGCACGCGTACGTGGTGTTTGTGCAGACCATGGGTGGACTGTGGCTGGAGCGCAACATGCAGCCGTTCCTGGTGCATGTGCTGGATTTGGTTGCAAACCCCAAGGCGGCTTCATCGCATGTCGATGCGGTATATTCGCGGAAATGCATCAACTTCATACTGCGATCCGTGATTGGGAAGATGTTGGGTGAAAAGGCGCAATCGTCGGCGTGCAAGGAGTTGATCCATCTGATCGCGAAGCAAATGAATTCGATCGATTTTAATCCGGAAAATGCAAAAGACTCCAACCAGGAGACACTGTTCAGCCAACACCTGCTCGTGTGTGCTTTGCAGGAACTGGGCAGCCTGGTGCTGTTGCTCGGTACGACAGCCCAGAACCTGTTGGCGGATCAGTCACTAAACTTCATCGACGCCATCTGTGCCGTTTTGATCCATCCCTGCATGGCAGCACGACTCGCGGCGGCCTGGTGCTTGCGATGCGTATGCGTTGCCGTTCCGAGCCAGATCACGCAGCTAATTGATCGGTTTATCGATGCGATCGAAAAGATGCGCACCTCGCCGGACGCAATCTCCGGCTACAGTGGAGCACTAGCGGCGGTGCTGGGAGGCGTTCGATACTCGCCGCTAGGTATACCGCACACGAGGGGAAAGATAATTTTCAACACCGCCGAAGAATTGCTGCGTACGGCTAGTCAAAACAGTCGGCTGTCGCTAAATCGAACCCAGGCTGGCTGGTTGTTGATCGGAGCCATCATGACGCTGGGCGTTCCGGTGGTGAAAGGATTGCTACCGCGAATGTTACTCCTGTGGAGGAATGCATTCCCTCGTTCGACAAAGGAGCTGGAATCGGAGAAAGCTCGCGGGGATGCGTTCACCTGGCAGGTGACGCTGGAAGGACGCGCCGGTGCGTTGTCCGTGATGCATAGCTTCCTGCTGCATTGCCCGGAACTGGTCACGGATGATATAACTCGTCGACTACTAACACCCATCGAAAGTGCGCTGGCGATGTTGATCAAGTAAGTGTTTTCCGGGAATTCTTGCCATGTTGAAACTCCATATAAACGTAACCCTTTGCTTCTATTCTGTTGCAGCATAACATCGGTACTGAAAAACTATGGCCAACATCTGAAAGCGCCGACCGCAATGGTGCGGTTAAGGTTGTACGAAACACTTTCGCTGTTGCCCGCGAACGCATTAGAAGCATCGTACACGCATCTCCTGCGCATGCTGGTATCGGAATTTACACTGACGGAGAATCCAGCCAACACGACTACATCTTTTCTGCGGCAGATGTGCCATGGCGACGATTCGATCATTCTCGGTACCTGGTTGCAGGACACTGATCATCGTACGATCGAGGATCAGGTGAGATTTTCAATCCATGTTTATCGATCAATACGACACACACACACACACACACACGCGCATCATTAAGTCAGATAAACGGCCAAACGGCATGTTTACTGATGTGGATGTGTATGTGTGATGAGATAACACGGCTACGCTGTAATTGTGGCGAAGAGAGCGATGTAAACCAGAAAGTAAATGTGAACATTTTCTTCCCTCTGTCTCGTCGTACATTCGCAACATGCCTTTCTCTTCTTCCATTTGTTATCGTGATATTTGTTGCAATGCGATAACTTAAACAAAACACTATGTAGATGGAGCCGAACCGTAAGGCGGACGGTGATTATGTAAGTGCGAACCTTTCTAGTGCCCTCTCCTGTGGCTTGCTTGCAAATCAATCCTCTGCTGGCTTTATCGAGTGCACAATTCCGATAGTTGCAAAAGTGTCTTTCAAAACGGTTTTGTTCTGCCGTGTTCTGCTCACTCGCTCATCACATTTTTGTATCGTACTATCATTTCATTTGCCATTTAGGCTAAGCAAACATATTTGTTCCGTTTTCACATGTATTTTTTCTGCGCATTGCTTTATACGTTGAAAATTTGTTGCCAAATAGAATAATCCGCTGTACAACCCTCACGAGAGATAACTTTTTTTTCTACACTCGGTTATTTTTCGTACATCTTTTCAATCTTTGCATGAAAAGAGTTCAATCGAATGAACGAACGATTGAAGCGACTTTCATTTCTTCATCAGCCGAGCGAACATATACAGACGTAAACCAGAACTTTTACGATGGGCTATGATGCGATCACCAGGTCGACATTTTAATTTAATTTTATATTTTATTCATTTCACTAATCTAATCTGTATACTCTTGACACAATATTTATCATAAAATAGGAAGTCTGTTGGTCCTACTGGGATTCTTTTTTTTCGATTTATTGATTTGATTTGCATCTTGATTAGAGTCCCCAAAGGTTTGAGTCTTTTATATTCGGTTCGTGACTTTTCACTATTGGCTTGTCTTAAAGATATTAGCTACAACATTAGCTTTATGGAAAAATTACAAAGTAAAAATAATGAAATTCAGTTTGTATACAGATTGAAAGACTCGGATTATCGGATTTCATCATTTTAAAATCAAATAACACGTTCAAGATTACGATCACCACGGTTTCGAAACGTTCTATGTGGAGTACTACATACAATTGTAACATATTTTTCATAACATTGCTACTATCACTTTCTCCACTGTTACGCTTCTTTTTTTATCGTAACGCCTATTTTGTAGCGTGTGTGGTAGTTTAATAAGCTTCACTGCAGGAGTAAAGGAAAAAAAAAAACGATCGAACTGTACGAGCGCGGTTTTGTTGTGCGATTCTAACTGGTGTTCTGGTTATGTCTATTTTAGCTTCAACCCAACAGTGCAGCCGGTTCCGGTGCACTAGAGCACGATGCCTGCTGTCTCTATCGTGGTATTGCCGCCGGTGAGCAGTGTCCCGGACCGTTGCCGCTTGGTGTCGCCGTAATCGACATGTCCGTGATACTTTTCGGGTTGATCTTCCCGAAGGTGGCGAACAAGCATCGGTTGCAGATGCTGGAACACTTTGGCGAGTGTATCAAGCACGCGAAGAGCTCCCGCCAGGAAGCGGTGCAGATGAACATTTTCACCGCGCTGCTCAGCGGACTGAAGGGATTGACGGAGACCAAGTCTGCGATCGGCCAGGATGACGTGCGTAAGAGTGCCACGAATTTAATTATTAATGCGCTAACCAGCGCCAACCCTATCCTACGCTGTGCCGCTGGAGAGGCCCTCGGGCGTATTGCGCAAGTAGTGGGCGATTCGCGCGTTACTGCCGAATTGGCACAGACCAGTTTCGATCGGCTTAAATCGGCCCGAGACGTTGTGACCCGCACGGGACACTCGTTGGCCCTCGGATGTCTGCATCGGTACGTTGGTGGAATGGGCTCGTCCCAGCATCTGAACACGAGCGTTTCGATTTTGTTGGCGCTCGCCCAGGACGGAAGCTCACCGGTGGTACAGGTGTGGTCACTGTATGCGCTCTCGTTGATAGCCGATTCCGGTGGTCCTATGTTCCGCGGGTACGTTGAGCCAACTCTTTCGCTCGCCCTTAAGCTGCTGCTGACCGTCCCTCAGTCGCACGTCGATGTTCATCAGTGCATTGGGCGTGTGTTGAGCGCACTGATTACAACGATCGGTCCCGAGCTGCAGGGAGATTCGAATTCGGTAGCAACCGCACGTTCCTCATTCCTGTGTGCGGCGGCCATCATGCAAGCGCACTCGGATCCCCTCGTTCAGGCGGAAGCGACCGGATGTCTGCAGCAGCTGCATTTGTTTGCTCCACGCAATGTCAATTTATCTTCGCTAGTTCCTAATCTGTGTCAGAACTTGAGCAGCAACTATTTAATGCTACGCAAAGCGGCCGTCTCGTGTCTGCGCCAGTTGACGACACGTGAAGCGAAAGAAGTGTGTGAGCATGCGGCGAACCTGGTGAGTGATGAGGATCGGTACGCACTGTCCGATTACGGTTTGCCGGGGGTCCTCTTCGGTATGCTCGACACGGAGAGTGACAGTCAGATGGTTCGAAACATTCACGACACGATCACCTCGATGCTGCAGATACTGGCGGCGGAGAATTTGTCCCAGTGGTTGAGCATGTGCAAGAACGTGCTGACTGTCGCTTCCGATTCGTCGGTCGGAGCGGATGGACAGGCGACGGGTGCTGGTGGAGCTGGTGCTGGTGGAGGTACCGGTGCCGGTGGGGCTAATGCAATGAGTGGAACAGGTGGAGGCACAGGGAAGGATGGAAATGGCGAAGCGGGTGATGCTGACGACGGAGATGACGATGATGACGATGACGACGATAACATGGAGTTCCATGCTGAAGACCATCAGGCAACGCATCCAGCAGTGCAGCCACGGTGGCCGACCCGCGTGTTTGCCGCCGAATGCGTTCGGAAGGTGATTGCCACGTGTGAGAATGCCAGCTCGAACCACTTCGATCTGCTAGCGGCCAAGGAGATGCAGATGACAAAGTCTCGGGGCGATTTTCTCGTGCTACATCTGTCCGATCTGATCCGAATGGCGTTCATGGCTGCGACGAGCGACTCGGACCAGCTGCGGCTGGAGGGTCTGAAGACGTTGCAAGAGATAATCGACAAGTTCGCGCACGTACCGGAACCGGAGTTTCCGGGCCACCTGCTGCTGGAACAATTCCAGGCCCAGGTTGGTGCCGCGCTACGGCCCGCCTTTTCACAGGACACCCCGTCGCACGTGACGGCAGCAGCGTGCGAGGTGTGCAGCGCATGGATCGGTTCGGGTGTGGCGCGCGATTTGAACGATTTGCGGCGCGTCCATCAGTTGCTTGTATCGAACCTAAGCAAACTGAACAGTCGCACAAACAGCACCCAACTGTACAACGAAAGCATGGCCACGCTCGAGAAGCTGAGCATCCTGAAGGCCTGGGGACAGGTGTACATTATGGCGATGGTTGGCCACGGAGCCGCTCCGGCTAGTCAGATACTGAAAATCCTTGGCTCGGTTGCGGGCAGTCAATCCCAATTGTCCGTTTCGTCGGCCGCAGCACAACCGAAGGAGTTCAGTAGGCTAGCTTTTGACGATGAATTTGGTGATTTCGAGAGTCGCGGCGAAAGTTTGCTTTCGTTGGTGCAGCCGGAATTGGACAATTTGTCGAAACACTGGTTGGCGGCCTTGAAGGATTATGCGTTGCTGTCGCTACCGGCCGAATATGCCAGCCAGCTGCCGCACGATGGTGGTGCGTTCTACACGAACGACACGATGAACCTCTCGAAGCCACACTATCTAATCTCTTGGCCGTCGATTCTGTACGCTGCCGCGTTGTGGTTGAACGCCGAAGGATTCAGGAAGGGTGATGAGCTGCAGCAGGAGCAGCAACAGCAGCAGTTATCTCGCGAACAGCAGGACGATAAAGCGAACGCTAACGATGAACCACCTTCGAAGGGACAAAGCGCTTCGGGAACGACGATGCTACCAGCAACGTCAACGGCGCTAACGATATCGCACGGCAGCTTGAGCGCGGATCGGTTTCACCTTATTTTTGGCATTTGCATGGAAGCGCTATGTAGTACGCGGACGAACGAAAAGTTAGACAGTGTGATCGCGTGCCTGCAATCGCTTTACACCGTGTTTGATTCGGCGTGGTCACGGGAAATGTTGATGCAGAACAAAACGCTTCCGGTGGAACTGTGCAACGTGCTGCATCGGTTAATTTTGACGCGTGACAGCGTACAGGTGCAATATCTGTGCATTTCGATCCTGAAACAAACGATCACCGCCGCTAACGAATGTCTCGAGCGGGAAAAGGAGGACGAACGGAACAAGACGAACATTACCTCTGACGGAACGGGCGATTCACCCGGAGCGGGTGAAAACAATGGCAACACGGAGACGGACGCGAACGCACCGGTAGAAGTTGACTATCTCGGCGAGGGTGGAGAGGAGGGCGAAATTCTTCCCGGCAAATCTCTCGTCTATGCCGTACTGGAAGTGGTGCTGTGTCTGCTGGCGCGTCAAATTCCTGGCATGAATCCGTCGCAAAGCACCCGCGTTGCGAATGAGCAGCTGCAGCGTCAGATGGCTCAGGCGCAGCACGGATTGATAAAGCTGGGCGATGACAACAGCCTGCTGGTGGCGAACGCCATCCAAAGCTTGAACGATTTGCCGAAGCTTTGCTCACCGCTCGGTGCGCTCTCGATTTTACCGACCATCCTGTACCTTACGACGGGCGTGATCAAGGAGGTTGCAACGAAACCCGTTCACGACGAGTCAATGATTGCGAACACGAACGTGGTGGTGCAGGCTGCCGTGCAGCTGCTGAAGACACTTGCCACGGATCGCTACGCACAGCATGATCAGTCCGGTGAGGAATGGCGAAAGCTGCTCCAAAGTGCCCTCGGTCGCATCATCGATCTCACCAAGACGGGCTGCGAGGAAACGAAGATGGACGAGGTGACGGTGATGCTGGCGATTGCAGTCTTTCTGCTGCACTCACCGGCGGCCGTCGTATCGGTGCCGAATCTGCAGTACCCGTGCATCAACCACTTCCGCCAGTGCTTCCAGAGCGCCTCGTTGCCCGTACGCTTGAAGTGCGTCCAGACGATGCGTTCGATATTTGCCAACGGCGACCTGAAGGTGTCCACCCCGTACATACACGCGCTGGCCCCGCGGTTGATCGAACACCTCTACACGGAACAGGCACGCAGTCCCGCAAACGAACACGAACTAGCGCTGGTGCTGGAAGGAGTCACGACGGTCGAGACGCTAATCGCACTTGCGGAACCACAGAATCGTAAGTACACGTTCGACACATTTAATTGATCAGTATTGTCGCCATATTTTGTTTTGTGATATAAAATGGGCGTGAAAAGAAGGGCAAGTCACTTAAAAATTTGATTCCAAAATGGTGTCATAGGCGATAGTCCTCTTTTTCAATCGTTTTGTTGATGTTTATCATCCGTGCATAATTAAACTCTGCAGCAGAATGTAGAGTCTTGCCACTGTTTTGCGATCTGTATATTTCAAACTTAAAAAAATATGTTTTTTTTCATATTGCCGATCATATGAATCAACAGCCGAATAAAAACGGATGATTTTGAGTTTATTAATTGCACTTTTAAGGCGATTAAAAAGTATTTTGACATAGATTGATTATCCTTCGAAATTGTGTGTAATAATACGTACATTTTTAGCATAATTCATTATATATTTTATTCACTACGAGTTTTGATATTTTCACGCATGCGCTTTGTCCAATAGGAGAGTTAATGCAAGGTAATATTAAACAAATGTCTAAAACATTATAAATAATAGTTGTGAAGAAAACTGTTTTCAACAACTCTCCACTAATGGCTTTCCTTTATCTCATGCGTTAGGTATCCAAATGCTGACCCTGCTCGTACCGATTCTGATAAATTATTTGGAGGACCCGGAGCAACAACAGCAACAACGAACCAAATCCAAGTATGTGGTCGCACTCAACGATCACGCCATTCAGTGGTTGATGAAGATTGGTCTAAAGTATCCGCAAGAGTTCAAAATGTTTATGGCCCAAGCACCGGAGCTTCGTCGAAAGCTGGAAGCTGCCATCAAACGCAACCAGATGAATGCAACGCTGCAAAAGAACAAAAGCGAGGCGGCTAATGCGGCCGCCCGGAACAGTGCCGCACAGCAACAGAAACCGACGATACAGCTGAAGACGGATTTCAGTAATTTTAGCTTTGCATAAAAGCTCTTTCCAGTTGCTTTCGAAATTGGTGGCAAGCGCAAACGTGTCGTCGTTGAGTCGATCAAATCCCTATCGGGAGGAGTGTAATGATTGTGTGTAATATGTGTTAACTTTCTTCCTAATCCTATTCGTAATTAGAATACAATTATTTATGCAATCATGTATGCCCAAAAGCTCTATCCTGTGCATGTAGCAGAGCGGGCCAAGAATGCGGCTTCCTAAACAGGTAACGATCGGAACAAAATATTTCCCTAACGTCAATAAAATTCCCTCCCCTCAGTAGGCGAACAATTTGTTAACGAGTTGGACATATAGCAAATAAAGTATTAAATTGAGACATTAGGAATCCTCAAACGTTTGTTTGCACAGCAATTTCCTTTATTTCAAAAGTATTGTATGTATTGCGTACTAATTACACAATCGAGGAAATATTCATTTTCTATATGCAGGAAGAAATTGTGACGACAACGCCTTACTCCTTGTTGTCTTGCTGTGCCACTAGCTCGCGGTAATGCTCGACCGAACCGAGCTCAATGTTTGTGGGCAGTTCCGCGACGGGGTCGGCAATTGTTTTCGGAGACGATTGCGCCACGTCTGGGTTATCGGTAGCCGATTCTTGCAACTGCTGCTCCGCTGCCGCTTGTTGGATTTGTTTCTTTTTCTTCAACTTTTCACGCACTTTGTTACCTAACCGAGAGGCGGCCATTACTTTCGCCACCCGATTGCTTTTTAGCCAGCGCGAGTTCCAGGATTTAGCTTCCTCTTCCGGGGGTTTATCTTCGAGCAGCAGCGTTTCGTCGCCAGAGTCATGAATCTCGACAATGTCATCGTCGTCGTGCGCGGAGTTGTCCAGTTTCGGTGCTTCCATTTTTGGCTCTTGATCTTCCTCTTCATCTTCTGTCTCGGAGGAGCTGTTCGACGAGCTGCTTCCACTTTCTGATCCTGATCCGTCACTCTCAGAGGATAATGTTTGCACTTTTGCTCCGTTATCCTTCTGGTTGGATCCCGATTCAGCCATTCTGTCATGTGCGCCATCTTGCTCATTTTCCGATAACTGCTTTTCATTTTCAATGGCTTCATTGGATCGTGATGTATCTTTTGCTGTCGACAAGTCCGCGGGTTCATCGATTGGATCGTCTCGCTGTTCAGTAACAGCTTCACACGGCGGTACGGGTACTTCCTCTTCTTCCGAGATCTCACCCTCTTCTGGTTCCGTGTCTTCGTTTGGTTTCTCCGGCTGTGGCGTAGGCGGTTTTGTTGCTTGCCGATCAAGTTCTTCAATGTTGGGAACGAAAATCGATGCTCGTTCTTTTGCCAAACGTTCCTCTTCCGAGTCGGATGAGATACATAACGTTTCTGGACTTGCTTCCACAGGAATAACTTCTGGAGAGCTTTCGCGTTCTGCGTCTTGTGCCGGAGGAACGGCATCATCAGTTGTTAAGCATTTATCGTTCATGGCAGTATCCAACACTTCTGGTGTGGCTTTAGCCGGGGTTTCATCATCTGCTGCTTGCACTTTTGCTTCACCCTCAGTTACAGCTGGCTCTTGTTCGGTTGACTCTTCCATCACAGGTGAAACTGTGGTTTCATCGGATTTTTCCACCTCCTGTTGTGCTTCTGTTGCGATAGGTTCAATATTTTCGATCGCTTGGTCCATGGATTTTTCACGAATACTATCTGGAGGGTTACTGGAAACATCCTGGTCATCATCATCTTCATCTCCAACCTTGCGTATACGGAAATTACGTTTCAAACGAACCCGTTTTGTTTGCTGTTGATTCTTTTCATTTTTGAATTGGTCTCCATTTTTCGTCGATTCTGATGTTTTAGATGAATGTCTAACCCTCCCAGTCTCTTTCATTTCGTCGTCTGTATCGATATCACCATGGCGACCGTCTTCCCCTTCATGTTCGGAATCAATTTCTATTTTCGTCACCGGTTCCAGGGCAAGCTGTGAGCGAATAGCACGTGCACGAGCTTGCAGTTCAAGTAATTCCAGTACAGTCATCTCCTTTTCAGCTGTAGTAGCCAAAACGGCAAATATTAGATTCAATCAAATTAATAAGGTTTATTTAAACTTACATTTCGGATCACCATTTCTCTCGTCGGTTTGCTTATTATTTTCACCTAAAACGAAACATAAAACGTTGGTAAAACAAAATGACAAATTTTGGTGGGAAAAATGAGTTTCTCTGGCAAAAGCTTGCAGTAAAAGTAACTAAAAGTACAGAGCTAGAAGATCTTCAAGCTGCGCTACATGGAGGAGTTACATTTTTCTATATTGAATGTGGTCCTCATTCAGAAGAAGAAATCGATTTTCTGGTCAGTCGCTCCAGAAAAGCCATCGAAAGCTTCGCAAATGAATGTCTTCCGTGGAAAAAGACGACGGGCATCATTTGTGAACTAAGTGGTCCCCAACCCCGAATAAAATTTTGCAGGGGAAGAAAACGAATAACAGTAGAAGAAGGGCAAATAATAACGTTGACGGGCGATATAAGTTATGAAAATCAGTGTTTCGACGAAGTTAAATATGTGAGTCAATTTGAACAACTACAAGAATTACGCACCAACACTGTTCTTTCGATCGGTTTAGTACAACTACGTGTGGAAAGAAATGTTTTTAATTTTTTAACATGTCGAATTGAACGTGGTGGTATAATTGATCCACACAGCATTGTCGCATGTGAAAAACAAGTGCATGGAAATGAACAATTTAATATCCTGCCAACCGTACAGGAATATGAACGTATTGCAGAAAACGGATGTAGCTTTGTTATACTCCCAACCATGCCGTTCAAATCAATGCTCGAAATGATCAAATGCTTTCGTAATAGACAACTTGATGATAAAAAGGATCAATTGATTGCTACCGTTGATAGTACTCTACTTTCCAATGGACTTGACAAAATAGATGAGTACATTGATGCCGTCTTTACGAAAGATATAAGCACGGCGAAACAATGGAAAGCTACAAAAAAGGCAGTATTATTGAAAATTGAAGATGAACAGAAGCTAGAGCTCATCGAAAAAGCGGATGTGATTATACACTCATTTGGCAATCTCAAGAAGGTACTGTCCTATCTGAGAAACACAAACCAATTGCAACTGGAGCATCTGCAGAACTCTGCATACACAATTGCCCCTGATTTATGTGTCAATATTCCGTTTATGAAGTGTTTAGATTATGCAGCGAAACAAGTTAGCGCCAGTGCTATCGTATTGCTTCTTCAGGAAAGAAATTCCAAACTTCCATTAGAAATTTCATTGATGGACCCTTTACGTATCGTATTCATTGTTATGAACGCTTCTGAAGAAACAAAATCAATTATGCTGCGAAAATACTTGATTCCCATTAACGAAACAAATGCTCAGATGCTGTCGAAACAGCGTCTAATCCAACGCGCGATTGCCTATGGGAGATATTTTGACTATCTTCGTAGTGGAAATTGCATTGTTACCGGTGTTTCTACAGATCTGGATGCGTTGGATCTTGCTTGTGAAATTCGTTACGTACCGGAATATCATGTTGAGCATTAAGTTTAACATGTATTCATACCTTTTTTAATTCTTTTGAAAGCACGCCTTGCTTCTACATCCGAATCCGAAGAAATTTCATCCAATGAAATGTGCTCTGAAACAAACAGAAAACTATTAGTATTCGGCATTTTCTTTCTGATCACTCAGTAGCATACCTTCAACCTTTTCTACATCCGAATTTTCCGAGGATGATTCCGTATCAGTTGGGCATTTTGTGTTGGTTATGATGGAATTCAATCGTTTCGTAGAGATACCGAGGAGCTCGTCCAAACAACGTTCCTTTATAACGTCATTTGATTTACCTTCCAAGAAATCCGGCAGAAGGTACTTGATTTCCTTGGGCTTTACGCAAGAAAACACTTGCCGAAGCAGTTCCAGCCGGTCGTCAACGTACGCGCTGAGGGGTTTCAGCTCCTCCGGTTCCTGCTTGACGTTGACCGCAGGTTTGCTATCATTGCTTTCTTTCGCTTTCTTCACTTTTTTCTTTTGAGTTGGCATTTTCCACAAATTTTAAAATAGTTTAAGAATTAACCTTTTGGAAATCTGTTCAGGGTAAATGCAGCCGCTTGCACAACACAATTAAAGTAGAGAGCACATCGAACACTTTTCAGCAGAAAGTGTACATAAGTTAAGTTTAAATTACACCGCAAAATTTTATGTGAATCACTAGCAAGTTCAGCAATAAGTGTTAAAATCTTGTAGCAAATGCAGATGATTTGTTTGCAAAATCAGATGCCGAATTTTGTAAACAATTTCTCGTTTGACAGCTTTAAAATGATAGTGAGATAGTTGTATTAAAAACGGTCAAAAATCGATAAATTATATTTTTTTGTCGCATAATTTGTACATATGAACGATTTTTACAATATATTTACGATTATAAATTTTATATGAAGGATTTTATAAAACACTAACACCATTTTCCAAATCTCTCTATTGAGCGATAAATTCATAAACCGCTAAATTGCGAGTGGCTTTGTAAAATGACAGCATTTAGGACCGAATGCTGTCAGTATGATGGGTGTTTAAAACCTCGGTTGATGGAACATCGTGATCAACAATTTCCATGAAAGGCATTTATTATAATATTTATAAATTCAAACAATACAGTGAAATAAAGAAAATGAATTAATTGAACTGGCAATATGTGTAGTTATTTAACAACTTCTACGGTTGGAATTAAATATTTTCAACATTACGCTATTAAAATTTTCCTATTGTATATTTTCGATGTTTTATTTATGCATAGTAAATGTAGATTTCTGCGTCTATAATTTTTTCTGAACTTTTTATACACGCTTTCAACGCTTAAAGTAAACGCTTGCAAAGAATATTCATCGGCTTAATATCATCTTTAAGTACCAGGTCAGTACCAGTACCAGTCTCTCTGTTACAATCCACTGGAAGTACAGGAAGCAATTGAAGAAATTCAAATGGTAGCACAACGATAGGTTTTAGTAATTTTTACTAGTAGTGTTAGAAAGTGTATTGTAGTAAGAGGAAATAAATAGAATGACGTAGTCGCGACCATACATGACCAGGTCTACAACAAATAAACTCCGAGCATTTTTCGATGATAAATTTTTGATATTAAGTATTTCTTTAATACATAACGCGGAGTTTTAACTAAGCAGTCTATTAACTAGTACTAGTAATTTACGTTAAATGGAACTATCTATATGGAAAAAAGTTCCGTAAACTAGAGTTACGGAGTTTATGAAACCATAACTCAATAGTAAGAATTGTAAAGATTTACATGATTTTTACAAATATGTTATCTTAATTAGCAACACTGATTTTATGTAGCGAAATGCAATCGATTGATAAGCACGGTTACATTGTGGTTTTATATTTTGTGTTGTAATTTTTGGTTTTAGTCCATCAGATGCACGTAATTTTATTTTTTAATAATAATTTATCGACACTTCGACAATTTCTGTTTCAGTATTGTATTAATTAAATATTATTCAATGTAACAATATTGATGATTTAAAACAAAATTGTAATTGAAGTAAACCGTATCGATATTTATAGTAGAATATGATGGAAAATAATGTCTTTTACGTTTTGTTACAGTTACCTCCAATACTATTTTTTTAGCTATTTGGCCATATATTTGTCAACAAATCAAACAATCTCCATACAATCAATACCAAATTAAAATCAACTGGTAAAATGTACATATATTAAGATTCACGTGGTGTTTACATGAAACTATGATGTATTTTTCCTGGCATCTGATGTTTACCATTTAACAAATGTTACACATAGTATTATTCTCATAATAAACTACTATTTTTACGTACCTTTCCTTTACATACCTATCTTTTCATTTGATCATTCATAAACAACAGTAATAAATAACGGAGCGTGTAATAATCCATAGCGTGATTCTATGCTCAATACAATAAAATAGAATAGAATAATAGTATATTAGTTACAGCCAATTTATTAAAAAAGTAAATGAAAACTTTTAAAGCATGCATTGGTTTTATCAACCGCCAGTGCCATGACAGAAAATCAAAAGTATCGTATTTTTAATATGCTTACAGTGCAACACGATTGCAGCCGACCAGTTTTTTTTACAAAACTTTACTTTTGTTTTGTTAATTCCAAATTGCAACCTTCAATGAATGAAAGCTACAAACTTGCATTACCGTGAAGGATTTCTCCGACTTATAATTAAAATGTCCAAACTGTTTAAAAGGCGCTAATTGGGGTGCTTATGCTTTCTACCTTTGGGGCGAATGTCTGATATTTTCACACATGCAGATGAAACAGACAGAAGCAAAAAAACTAAAGATGCTCGAGCTGTGGAGCAGCTGTGTACGTTGCGTTCTTAAAACATTGTTTCACAGGGCATCAAATTTGTGCGACCTTTAGGACGAGGATGTATTGACCGCACCGTGGCGCAGTGAGATGCATTGCATACCCTATTGCAGATGGTTTCAGATGATGCCAAGGCTTTCACACTTCTGCTGTGGCGTGTGATGATCACTAAATGGTGGTAGTAACAGCCGAACGGGACAAGAACGGGAACGGAAAAAATGTGTGTATGCAAATTATAGTAATCAGTTGACCCACACGTTCTTAAGATGCGTCTTGCCGTGTGGATAAGATTTTATTTTATTTTCATTTTACTCACCCCGCCGTTAATTAAATGATATCACCTTACACAGGCTGAGCTTTATTTCAGCAATCGCTTCCACTTGGGCAAGCATCAGAATGATGGGCAGCACCAGAACACACACACACACACACACACATACACACACAAACACACGCATATCTTCTACTCTACCCTTAACGCATGGAATATGCCATCTGTTGGAGATAGTTTGTTCGTTAATTTCTTCTCGGCATGATCGAGGTGAACGCACCTTCCGTGCGAGCGTTTTGACATCGAACGAAAAGTGACAGCTTTATTAAGGCGTCGTCATCCTGTTTGAAGAATTTCTTCCATTGCATAAATTCCAATCTGTTTCGAAGGGGTAGAACTGCGTGCGTGTGAAGTGTGCGTCCGTTGATGGGACGCTCCAGCGATCGTTGATCTACGATCGAATGGTTCGACGAAACAGGCTCATCACGTGTTGGCCAGTCATAGACCGGCTGATTGTGGAAAAACAGAGAAGTGAAAATTAGATTAGACTTAATTCACTACGACACGTGTTCACTGTGGCGAGGACAAACTTATGCGATTGTAGATCAACATTAAAGGCAATTTAGATATGTATTTGCTATCTAGTTTGCTTCCTATGAGAGTATACACTCTTGTAAATTGAAATGCAGTAGGCTTTTGTCCTTCTGGAGAGGCACAAGAAATTATGCTTCTAAATATTTGACGATTTAATGTGCAAGCGATAACTCACGCGAGAACGAAGAAAATCGAAGCAATTACATGGGAAACGAAAGCAAAAAGAGCATCACTCAGATACTATCTCAGATGATGTAACTGAAAGTTCTCCATCAGTGACCATTCGACTGTTAATGGCGATCGCAGTGGCGTCGTAGATCGAATGTGAACGGTGTATAAAAAGTCGATACTTTAGCCAATCTTTAGCATCATCCTGCCTCGCGAGACCTTAAAGCGGCCGTATGGTATCCCCAGTCCAAGAGCTCCTCGGTCGGTTTCTTAACCATCGGATGGTCGGATGGTAGGCGCAAATATAGGTATCTATTTTGATCGCCGACCGCCGATCGGCAAACGGCTACACGCGATTCGAAAAGATTGCGACAACCCCACCAAACGGTAGCGGCAGTGACCATCACGATGCAAAGAACGCAGGCGCTGCTAGCACAAGATCATCCCGGCAAAGGGAGAGTAATTAATTTTTTTCGCTTTCGCCCCACCGATACTTCATACGAACGTTTCGTACACGGTCCACGACAAAGATCCAGATGGCTCCCAAGGCCAATGCACTCCCCGGGAGTACGTACATACGTTTGAGGTGGGAGGTTTTGTTGTTGTTGTTGTTGCTGTTGCTGTTCCTGTTGCTGTTGTCGCTGTTGCTGCTATTATTCTCTTTCCCGTCAAGTCGCACAGCCTCCACGTTGTTTGCGTTCCCAACCGAATGTCCTAATGTCTTCGCGGCGCAGCCGATTGCGACGGGCGACGCTAATTCAAAGATTATTAGCCACCCATTTGGGTGAATCTGCTCGGTGGGCTCCTATCGATCCTAGGCCACCGGTTAATGGAGTCATTACCGTTCCCGGGCCACTGCCGGAGGGAAGGGAAGGGCTACTACTAAATGTTCCATCAGCGGCTGGTGCGAATAGATCGTTTGCCACTGGCTGACCCCCGTCGAAGGTGTAAGTAAGAGAATTAGCCAGCCCGTTCTTCTTGAATCCTGCCGGCGCGGTTCGATCGCGATCAAACTGCGGAATTCACTCGATTTCCACGCGGCTATAGACTGGGTTCGAGGCAGATTTAATGACGCATTACGCCGGCGGCAAATAACTTTATCTCAGGGCTAATGTCGCAGAAATGGTAGCACGCTGGGGTTAGATGCTTTTCCGTGAGAAAACGCTCTCGGGACGATTCTTTGATTCTTGCGCTTATCGTGCGCTTTAAAGTGCTGAAAGGTAGAAGCGTTTAAATGGAAAGTAAATCAGTGAGAGTAATCCCTTTGTCTTTTTAAAAGTATTGGCCATACGAATGATTTTTCACATTACGCAAACGATGGTATCAATTTCATGCGTTGACGTTTATGACTAGTAATGATAGTCGAATCATTACTAAAAAAAGCATTATATTCGTTGATAGATTCAAATTACAATATGTTCTTTTTTTGGTTTTTGAATTTTGTATTTTATTTGAGATCACTTAACATGTTTTTGTTTACTATTCATACCTTCATTCTTTGCTAGTTTTACTCTGTTCGTGCATTTTATTGGTTGGTAAATCTTACATAATAGAATGTATATATATATATATATATATATATATACATATAGAATATATTTTAATATATTTTTCATCTAGTTATGCGTTAAGTTATAATATACTAATCCTTTTTGTTCGTCCTCTATTGTTCTTTAAGAAATCATTTTGAAAAAAGATTCATAGCAGCGTGAATAATCTGCTAGTGGCCATGCACTAACGTATAGGAAGATAAGGAAAGTTTTATAAAAGAAGTAGAAGCAAGTTATTATCAATCATATGTCAATAGTTTCATTCGTTTCTGACCAAACTAAGCACAAAGCTTTGACTGCATGAATTACAACCTTATTACATTTTTCGTGTTAAAGTTTTTTATCCCTTGCTGTCACATATATTAATTGTATGTAAATTATTAGAAATTATTTCAATGTATAAAACTACAACATTCCATGTTCTCTAAAACATTTATTTCTTTCGAATTCCGTTGATTGGGTTGTTAGCTACTTTAAGTTATTTATCGTACAAAAATTAGCGACTCTCGCCAATGTAGCCCCACATGGTATGGCAGCGTGAGAATGCCAAAGGTGGCGTTCCGATCGTTAGACATCGATATGTCACAATTTAACGCGCATCGCCGCCGTAGCGAAGAGAGCCTGCGTGGCTGTGTGGTCGTGGCCATAGTTCCACCCCCAACTGCTACCGTCGTTAGGTCGCGCGCAGTGTAATTAAATTTTAATTAGGAAGTAATTTTAACATTACCCCAATCGGTCACCTCAACGAGGCAGCTGTAACGTGCATAAACGTCTGGTTTGGCGCAGTTTTCGGTTAAAACACTGGTGGCGTGTTGGTTTAGCTTCAATTTTAGGATTGCCGCCTGTTGAATAATCCTCCATTCCCGGTTCGACACCGCGGTGAAGCCATTTATGGAACTGCACCGTCGACGCTGAAACATGTAGAGCAATCAATAACCGATCCGTAGAGGTGGAAGTTATGCTATCACACGTGCTCAGATGCATTGGTTAGCTTCCTTTAAATCGGCTGATGAGTTGAATAAGTTGGTGGAAAAATTGCTTGACTTACTGGAGTTTGACCGCTGGTTCATATTTGGTAAGTTACACCGAAAAAAAACCCTTTGAACGCAAAAGGCTTAGAAATCGCAAGCGATTGAAATCCTGTTTACTGTGTGAGTAAACAAACGAAGCACCGAAGCAGTTCAGCTGTGTATGGTAAGATGAATAAACGCAACGCAAAACAGGTAAGCAAAACAAAACGCACGAAATTGCATGAAGTAATAGCTCATCTGTAGTAATGATCGAGGGCAACGCAGAGCCGTTAGCAGTATGCAGCTCACCAACTAGCGTTGAAAAGAGCGTTTGTTGTAGGTTTTTCGTAATACAGGTCGGCGATGCAACCGACCGACGGAGCAGGCCAGCCGATGAGCTGAAATGGCTACCAAATTAGATTTGCAGTTCAGCTGCAAAAATTCCGCTCACGTCCGATCCCGCCGCCACCGTCGGTCACGACGATCGACAGCTTTCGGTCGTAAGCGCGTGCGTAACCATCATCCTGATTACTCGCGTAATTAGACTTCCCGCGGCGAATTTTGTCGCACCGGTCAGTGCCGTACCCCCCAAATCGAGCGGGACGAGCTCCCCATAGTGTTTCCCCAGTTGTCGTACGAAATTTGTTGAGATTGAGAAATAGTTTAATCCACGTTACGTCACGCTGCGAGGTGACAAAAGCAGCGTTATACAAACACTCGCTGGTGCCATGCTCGGTTCAACATGCTCGATACGGAGGATGGTAGTTTTCAAGGTTGCCAAGTATGCTTACTCACAGTTTTATGATGTCATGCCAAACAATTGAGGTTCTCTATTTGCGATTGATTGAAGCGTTAGTTCGTTACCTCTTATTTGCTAGACACATGAGGAACTGTGTGAAACATTGAGATTTGAAAAACGCTTCCTTATAACGAAATATTTATCAATCGCAGGCAAGTTGAAAGCTTTTAGCACTTCCTACCGATCGTTCCTGGGAATGTATGAAAAAAAAGTTGTTTTGGTTTTGGTAAATTTCCTGCATTATGTAGTCGAAACGATTTGATTTCCATTCTGTCACTACCCGGTATTTCCCTAAGACGTACTATTTCCAGCCGGATGGTTACGCGGCCGATCGTTCGTGTTCGAATGCTTGGAGCATTGTTCCGTACGTGTTACGCGCTGTAGCTTCCTGCCATCGATCGTTGCATGGTTGCTCATTGATTGATTCGTTGATCAAGTGCTATTTTATAACTTTCGGCTAGTGTGGGTTTTTGCACACTGAAAATAATTTGTACAAATTCGTCCAAAAAAATAGCAAAGTGCTCTAAAGAACAAAGCTGAAACAATTTATAATAGACTGAAGTAAAACAAATCCTTCAAATAAAATGACTGCAATTTTGCGTAGATTTTTTTGTTCATGTAATGAATATTATTTGGAAAAGAGAAAAACGATTTTGAACAGTGCTTTATTCAACGGATTGAGTGATATTATAAAAAAGGTCTGCTTTAATCATTCATTATCCAAATATTCCTGTCACATTACCGAGTTCAAGCACATTCTTTACTTAAACAAGATGGTGAGTGACGTTCTAAAAGCATTACGTTGATTTCTGTTTAAAATAATACATCAGCTGATTATACGTAAGATAAAATAAGGTCGTTCTTGCATGAGAAATTATATCAGATTGCAACTCAGAACTCAGATTGCAAAACTAGCTAAAGTTTGTTTTAATGGATTGATAACATTTCTGTTTGAAACATTTTTTTTATAGTTTCATATTTTTAATGGAACGAATATTTATGGTATATTTTAATTTTTGGACTTGTACATCATTTAATAAAATGCTGGTAAAATAAATATAATAACCTGTTCAATGAATGACATTAAAAAAGAAAATGTAACTTAATAAACAACTAATAATAGCCTAAAATTCTAAGCATCTTTATTAGATTGAGGTATGTTTCAATCATCATGTTGTTTAATTATGTATTTTGTTTATCGTTTTAAACAATTTAAACATATGGCTTACAAACAGAAATTTCCATCAAAAGCATACTAAGTGGCATAAATAATGTCAATTGCTTTCCATTAATGTTTTACGCCCCATTCTTGTAAAATACTTTAAAAATATTTTGTTCAACCGTAATGCTTCTTGTGGTATTTTTATTACGCTCGTAATTAATATCGCGTTAATCAGCGAGTATGTTTCATAGCTTAGTTTGACGATTCAATTGCTACACGTTACGCTATTTCCCGTTTCGTTTGCCCCACCGCTGCAAGGCCGCTCACAGGTGAATGCATCAGGAAGTTTAGAGACCCAGTGTTACTGCCTGCCACATTCAAGCGACAACCGTAATGGCCACCGATTTTATTTCGCCTCTCCTATGGAAAAAAAACGCCCCAACCGATAGCAGTAGGACTCCTTTCTCCACGAACACAACCACCACGAGAGCCCCCGGGGGCTCTTTCGATAGGAATACCACCCCATACGAACTGTCCCACTACGGCTCGAAAACCGCTCGCTTTTAGTCAGTGTAGGGACCCAACCGGGCCGCATCTCCTTCATCTTTCCTTCCGGTCAGTTGCGGCAGGGCTGCGTGCAGCCTCAACACCGTGGGCAGTTCAATGACTTTCTAATTCACCGACTAGACCGGACCTGGTTGGAGGGTTAGTTTTGCTTCAACCCTTCTGATTGGTTGCGAGCCGGACGAACAAATAAAAAATGCTAAACTTACTTACCAAAAGAATAATTCCGACTGATCAACATTCTTATTTTGCGAGGGCATTCGCATGTTTCTTTTTAATTTATTTGGGATTTAGTTGGGGTAAAACACATGTCGTGCTGAGCTGCGTATTGTGGAACAGGAATGGTCGTCATTGGGAATAGATTATGCATTCACGTGATGTGAAACAGGAATCGCCAGTACTGCTTCCAGTGCAGCTTCCTACTAGGATAAAGCCGATTGCACAGTTCTGCAACCCATTAGCAAACCAACATTTATCGGCCACGATGGGAAGGACGCTTTAGGAGATCACACCGGTTCGGTCGCGCGGAGAAATCGATGATGATAAATATTAGACAAAACCGCGCGCCTTTCTCGCGATCACGGTACGCTTTTGCCATTGGAACGATATGGAGATGAGTGAGTGTGTTTCTCTGTATAGGTGTTTCAATTTCGCTAGCTCGTATGAGTCGTATTTTCTCTTTCAGGAACGCGAGGGGGGACCGTTTCGCGAGGTGAATTATGCGACATGCTCACGTCATGATGGTGGTCGCCGTGTGGTTTCGTGGGCCTTTTGGTTGATAGCGCAGCGAAAGCGGATCCCGGCCTTATCAGCAATCTTCGTGTTGCGAATTAGCCGATGATCTGATGCATAATCGTGTCAAGCCGAGAAAACGAATCGCCGCTTGATTGGGTTGACCTATGACTTTCTCTAGGCGAAGCCATCTTGTTACTTTATTAGTTTATTTATTCATTTGATTGTTATACAACTCTAAAAAAACAACTTGAGTAACACCCACTCAAAATAATCTATACTTGTACATAAAAAATAAAAGAGTTATAACTTGCTGTGTTATGCAATTTAAATAGATTTAATGCAAATTCAAATATGGTCAGCGACATCGACAATGAAAAAAGTCGTACGATTTAATTATTAACCATGCATGGTTGGAACAGCTAACAGACAAAGGTAAAGTGTCACGTAGTAAAAATAAATTGCATTCAAAACATAGTGAACGTTTTAACGTACCTCAACAAACATAATTAGTAGGATTATGTTAGCCCCCACCGTTCTGCGGTGGTGAAGAAACGATCCTCAAATACATGCACATGTTAATTAACGCTTCGTTTTGGTACAATGTTGCAGCAACAGTTTACGGCATATGCGCTAATGCAGATCGCGAGCTTGCTCCGCATCCGGTTAAACGGGAGGAAATCTTGTTTGAATTGGACTGTCTCGAAACGAAACGACTTGAGCGCCTGCAGCTCAAGCGACGACGAACCTTATTTCCGTTTGGCGATCTAAGCAAGCGGATGGCTTGCAGTTACGTAAGACGCCAGCCATTGAATCAATAAAACCAACTTTTTCTAGGCCTAAAGTATTAATAGATTCAATAGATTTATGTTGATAAGTTTGAAAAGAAAACAACATAATGTTGTGCAAAACTGAAACAAATGAATATCACTTCAAACTAACGCATCTAGAAACGGAACAATGTGAAAAAAGTGTATCAATACGATGTATGTACCTCTAGCCGTAGCCGTATCGTTCCGAAAGTGCTGATAACATGATCGCAAAGACGGAAAAGTGTGTATGTAGAAGTTATGCAACCTGTCCGATAGCTCGACCGTATGCTCATTGCCCTCGATTTTCGTAAATTAAGTTTGGTTCGGCCCGCTGTGGCAGGGAAATGGAGTGTAAGTGGCGTACGCTGAGGTAATACTTTGAAACGAAACACATCAGTCGGACGGTATTATTAATCATGCATTGACCATTGTGCAGTTCACATTGAGCGTATTGCGTGTCTAAGCTCATGATGTAGCGACTATCGATAAAGATTACCACGCTGGCACGGGACATGGAACATCATTTAGGGTGTGGTGTGTTAAAACAATTTGCTAGCGGACACGGGTTGGCATTGCGTAAGCGAATTTCCGCACACATCGCAGAGAGGATGTGAAAATAATTCGCTCGTGGTTATGTTACCAATAGTATCTATTATGATGAAAAAAAAAACACGCTAAAGGATGCAAACACACGATTATAAAAATGTTATTTACTTCGAAAAACTCTCTAATTTAATTAACGCAATCGCATGATAGCGCATGATCGCATGCTAGTTTTACGATAGTTTTTATACATTTTTTGTGGTGATGATTTCATATTTCATAGTGCTTCAAGTTTTTGTCTCATAAAAAATGGATTTCATTGTGTGTTCATTTAGTTCAGAATATTTTAACAAAACAAACGAATAAAATCGAGCGATAAATGCTACGTATGGATCATTAGGTACGGGTAGCAGCTTCATACTTTACATAGCTACTGAACGTGTTCGTGATCTACGTACTAGTCCGTCTCAAGTGGATTTCGTGATCGAGTTTGGCATTACTATTCAACGGTTTTGCTAATTGTGCAAAGCGAAGGAGCGCGAATTCTAATTGAAAACAGCTCCCAGTACTTAAAATTGGAAATGATATGCATTTCGGAGGTAGCCGTCGTCGCATGGCAGTGGACAGTTGAGTTTGAACAAAATGTATTCGTACATTATACGATGTCGGCCACAAAAGAACCTCCCACGCGGAGGAAAGTCAAGGTAATTATTTATGCAAACTATTCGCTAACAGCAACGGTGATTTTACATAACAAAAAGAAACTCCATTGCCAAGATGTGCCACAAAAAAATCTTCAAAATCTGTTCCTGTACCAAGCAGAGAACTAATAAGCATATGAAATGGCACAGAGCAGCTAAGATACACGAGGTTGTCTCCGCAAAAGATTAAATACCTACTGCCTGTGGTTGTCAACACCTGTTACGATAGAAAATCGCAAAGAAACAGTTGGAAGAATGTGCCGTAGTTTTAATATATGTGAAGATGGACACGAAAGGACACATTTAAGGTGTTTGGCGTGCGTGTGAAACCACAATTCGTAGTTTCTGGAGCAGTGCCCAAATGTAGTGCCGCAATAAAACCTCCTAATGAAACCTCATTAGAAGCAGCAAGAAACCATCAATCTTCGCATGACTTTTACGTAACGGAGTGCCATCCCCGATTTGACGAAACGTTTCGCAGAACAGAATGTTCTCTGCGTTAAAGATCGTGCGACTGTTTAGAGCAAAACGGCCAAATGACAAATTACTCGTTTTGGAATGGTTTTATTCAACTCACTTTTGGGATGTGTTGTAATAGTTTTGAAAGTGCTCTCTCGTAGAACATTCCTTCACACCTAACCGAGCGAGTTCTTCCTTTTGAGTTCGGCATTCGGTGAGTTTGTTCACTTTCTTTCCTCAACAGCATCGCAGAGTATGAGTTTAGGTCAGCCTTTAGGTAGACTATAAAGGCAGAAGATAAAGGTAACCACATAGATCTTTTGAGAATATCACAGAGAGTCGGAGCGAACACTTGCGCAGCTAATAGATGAAGGTAGGGTGATTAATTAGCGATCTTAACGACAGAACGTGCCCACTGTAAAGGGCCCCGTACCGCAGCAGGGAAACCTTCGAGCTGCACAGTTGACAATCGGTGCAGCCACAGATGGGGCACAACCTTGCTATCGATTCAGCCACCCGAACCACCCCGGTGTGAGGTTCGGGGCTCAAAAATTCATCAGAAATCGATCAACCGTTCGATGACCCTGGAACCGGAGCCGGAATCCAGCGCGGATGGGTAAATGGGCTTTGGTTAACCTACATTCCAAAAGTAGAAGTGATAGTAGTAGCTGCACGAAATTGGCAATCGGCAAAAGGAGCTGTCGATGTGTTGTAGTTGTTGTTTCAGCTACCATCGCTTGCTGATTGTATCGTGCGGGCTCCTTCGCACACTCGTGGTTTTATTTTCCCTCTCCAGCCTGTCCTTCCTTTTGCAGCTGTAACTAGTTTGGGTGTTTTTACTTTTATCGCGGATGCACTATGGGCAAAGAATGAAGGTTGGTGCGTTTTATGAGGGGTTGTTATAAATAAAAAAAAACAACGCTGCTCAAACAACAGCATCTGCGCACCATCAAAACCAACTGATACAACTTTCAGCGAACTCGCACTCGATCGTTGGTAATTGTCTAACAAATGTTAAAAGCATCGGAGTGTCTGTTGATGCGACGCGTTTGAGCTCACTGTGCGATGGCTATAGTTGAATTTATGGCAGGAACTCTATTATCGGTCGGTGCATGTGCAGATTTGGTACTCTGCCACCGACTGGTCTCACGCACGCGGACATGGACATGTCCGGTAGTTCGCCGTCGATGCTGGTGGCCAAACCGAACGAAAGCGAGAATTGAAGATCAATAAAACGACCGGTTTAAGCGCGCGGCACAGCAGCGTCGTACAACGTGAACGAGCATAGCGAACGGGCCGGTCGCAAGAGCCTTCGACGAGGTCGTGAGCCGGTGGTTTGCACCGTTTCTAGCTCCCATACCGGTGCCGGTGGAACCGGCAATGTTGATGTTTGCCTGTGCCATGGCAGAGGCACAGCGTTCCCTTTCGTTGCCACCACGCGGTGTCGCTGGCGTCGCGGCGCTTGCTGATGTTGTTGTCCATGGCAACGCACATATTCTCCCGGCACGAATCGTCTGTCGCTCGTTTGGGCAAGAAGAAAGTGAAGCTATCGTGAGTGACAAGCAGAGGTTTTATTTTCGCGTCCGCGAGGTCTCGCCGTAACAAGCACGTACGCATCCGGGGTCCCCTAGAGCACGAACACGGTAGGTTTCGGGTTGCCAGAATTGCACCGGCAACCGGATTCCCGTTGAAGGCCGTGTCGGAGGTTGAAGTAACGTTTTCCCGTTTTCCAAAACAACTATTTCGAGCGTGTGTGGGAAGTGTGAATAAAAACCTCATGAAATCTGAGCAAACGAGAAGCGACATGAGTGGAAGCTTTAGAAGGTGTTATATATAGCCAGAAACATTGGTTCAACACGTCGCCTGTATGTTAGATAGAATACATTTAACTAGACTTGAAAAAAGCATATAATAATGGCTAAACGAAAAGACGCGTGACGTTCGGAAGCATCAATTGTACGAAGTTTAAAATGTTTAATAAAAATTTACTTACCATTTTTAAACATTGGAAAACATACTACAAAAACTAGTTCATTCAACTTAAGAGAATCTGATAATATCTGACACGAACATAAAAGTCTAATGTTCAGAACATAACATGATAGCCTCAACATTTTCGGATACATCCATATGTTTATTACATATTCATCTAAAAATATTATTGAACGAAGGGAGCATTGAAGATACGCACTTACCCGGTAAATAAAATTCGATCGTGCTCAAATAAAACAGGCCAAAACAACTGAAATCATCCACAGCATGCAAAATTATAACCTACCGGTAGGACAAAAAGCTGTGTGTCCAGCACAGTTGTCTATTTCATGTGTGCCAACAACGATTATGTGACTGGCCCAGCTGTGCCTCACAGCTCTAATGACGATTTCGTGCGATTTGTGCACCATTACGATCGGTTTTATGAGATGAAAAAAACGGAGCTCTCGCACAAGCAGCCATGGCAGACGAAGACGAAGAAAAACTAGTTCACTGGTGAAAAGATCACTGGAACAAGTGTAATGACACGCTCGGGGGCGAATGCGCATAGCTAAGCGGCTGCTTTTTTTCGTGGCATTTTTTTTTGCAAACCTCTCCCTATGCTACTACTTGACCTGCGCCTGTATGCGAACTCGGTAGTAGGAATTGGAGGTTTTGCAGCTGAACGTGAGTCGTTAGTAAGACGCGTCATCTCCAGCGCGTAGTCCAGACATCGCTTTTTATGGAAACTTCACTAATAGTGCAACGATCGTCGTCACCGGGGTCGACTCGACGTTAACGAAAGCATAATCCCCTTCGTACGGTTCCTACGCATTGTCCAGTTTTTCTCGAAAATTCATTGCATTGAACGGGCGCGCTCTTACGGTGAGATGAAACACAGCGGAGAGTGGGAATCTTGGGACAGTTTGGCGCGCATGGAACTGATAGGCTGGCCAAAAGCAGATTACGCAAAAAAAAAAACGGTGCACGAATTATGAATATTAATATCCGGTTGGTGCATGCGAACGATTACGTGAGTCTGTTCGGTGTCGGGGAGGCTCGCATCGGTGAAACCATCCTATGATATAAAACTTGAAATGTTTGAATCACATTGGTGTGATATTAAGTGTACTTAAATGGCAGCTGGTGATAACTTGATCTGAAGAGAAGATTTTTTTTGCGCATTCGGATAGGGAAACATTGAAATCGAACGGACAGTTTATAGTATTTCATTCCAGCTATTTGAAACAGATTGTTTTTATTCAAATATGCTACTTAATTTGTTCACGTTGCTCGACCCAGGGAAAGCTTTTTACAGATGGTGTGTTCTCAATCACGGTTGCTTAGGCTTTGAGCCGTGCCTTCCCCAATGTTGAGTACGATTCCGACGATCATTGAACGGTTATCTTCCGCTTAGGGGTTAGATTAGTATTTACATAAAAACCGTGGGAGATAATATGTTTTTAATCGCTTGGTTGCTCTTTCTTTTACTCTACCGTTTCCTTTACCGTTTGTTTCACTAAATCGTTGTTTTTTTTTCATTCGGTGCGTAATCTTTGTTATGTTTGGTCATTTTATTGTTTTAATGGTCATTCTTGTTTCGCTGTGCTCTTCTGTCGCTTAGCATCAGTTGTGATCTCTGCCGCGTTGCGTCATTTATGTATAACTCGGATGAAAAGCGTAATAGTGGCGTAACAGTTTAAGTAGTTGCTACAGTGGGGTCTGTGCATCGCTTAGGATCGAGGTTTTTAGCTTGACTTCGAAACTATGTTGTTGTTCTTGTAACTCGTACTTACTGGAGAAACGGGTGCTCGGATAATTAATGTTGGATCTCCCTAGTATACGAACCTCCCTGCTTGTTTTAAGGTATCTAGTGAAAGTTTAGATAGTAGTAGTTTATACGTTGTTTTGTTTCTATTGGCTTTCAACTGCTTTGCTGCCTTGTGTTGATTGCATGCATGGCCAATTTTCTCACCGCCCTCCAATCACTATAGACGATATGTTAAAAGTAACAGCAAAGTTTGACTGTCGAAAGCCACTAACGAATGTGACGAAGGTGATGTGACAACTGTCCGCATTGAGGGCAGTAGATCACATAATTAAGGAACCTTGTACAGGCGTTAAAAAATCAGACGATCGATTGCACGTTCATCGAAAGCAGCGGGAAGTTTTTTTTTTAATGAATCAGGTCTGCTTTCTCAAACACCCGAAGCTGGCTGTCCGGCACATATCGGTATGCTTTTTTTTCTTTGTTCCATAAAGATTTTTTTCTTATGACGTGAACCATGCACCGTACGGTATATTTTGCAAACGATCCCAGACGTACGCTTGGCGCACAGCTTCCAAAACATCGCTCGTTCCAGATATCTGTAATTGATCTAATTGTTCGCTGGTGGTGGTAGGTCGCGATTGGCAAGCCCTCGTTTTTCTTTGGGTTATCTCGATCTCAATGAAACTGTTGCCTGCTAATTTTCCGCATCTATCAACTAGCTCTTGCGAGCGTTGGAAGTACACTTTGCTGTTTGTTCCGGGTGTTGTTGGAAACTGTCGCTTTGTTTGGTGGATTATTTTTGTTTTCGTTACCAAACGCTACCACGTTTGCGGTGTTTATTTAAAAGGTGGTAAAAAGAGAAATAGTTTCCGTGTCAAAGATTTTTCGTACTAAAAGAGTTTTTTCTAACTACTTAAAATACACACAGTTTTGCTGTATCTTTAAGGTGACGCATTTCAAGGCTTTCCACATGCTTTCCACTCGCGATGCACAATAATGTGAAGGAACAGAAATGTTCAACCGGCAAGCTATAAAAAGGGGCCAACGTTTCGATCATGATGTATCAAATACACAAAAAAGAGTCTACACGAAGCGTAGCTCCAGCTCTCAATCGAGGTTCGATTTTATGCCTTATTTTTTCGTACTCGCCCCAGCCACGATTGTGCACTTGTTTTCTGTGCGTGTATATTGCGTCCTGCCCAGCAGACAACATATTGACTAATAGCAGGAGCCTGCTTTAAACTGGATACGAATAAAAATTGCCTGCGGGGAGAGGGGAAAAAAAATATACACAAATCACAAATTGCTGCACAAATGACGCGAACTGATCGTAATATCGATTGCATTCGCAACCTGTTGGGCTGTTGGGTGGTGTTGCCGTTGTACCGACCGTAAATCGGCAGTACATTCCGCACTAACCAGCGTGATGTAACGCATTCGCATTCCCCCGGGAGAGGGTACACATCCGCTGATCAATTTGTACCGAGATTAGTTTGCTGCAGTGGATTATGCTAGGCTTGTGCAGTGGGGTTTGTTTCGCCTGGCAAAGTTTGGTTTTTGTTTAGCATTTAGCGTACAGCTACAAGTCAGTCCAGTCCATGATGGATGCAGTGGCACGAGAAGGATACGAGTCACAGGGAGGTGTGGTTGGTGTGGCGTTGCAAGAAGCGTTGATGATCGTGTGTTGATTTGTTGCTTATCCTGTCCGAAAGGTCCATCGAATCAAATTCAACAGATGCTACAAGCTATCTTCTGATTATTTGGGGTGAGTCGGTTGGGTAGAATAACGAACTATTTCCCCTACGAACGGGTGTAGAAATAGTTGATATTCAGTTCAGTTGAGTCCGGGATGGTGCCGTGTTGATGATGTGGACCACGCGTGGAGACGGAACGCCTCCGGGTTCGGTCCTGCCGGGTGTCCGGGATCCGGGTGTCTCATGCTCTCGATCTCTTTGCCGTATCTTGTCCTCAAACAACCTGCACGGTTGCAAAAGCACTGAATGTGACTTTTTTCGGGAACTCGGTACTGTTGGAGCCGCGCGTCTTGATGACCGGTTTCAGCGGCGGCCTCGGTTTGGCTGTCAGCAAACCGGCCGAGGTCGCCAGGTCGCGCAGCTTCTGCGATATGCCGGTGCTGGTGGATTTGTTCGATGGTGCAATCACCTGCGGCAGCGTCGTCGGGGTGATGTATCTGAGGGTGAGAGCGAGCAAAAGCGCAAAACAGGTGGGCAAATTAGAAATCCATCCGCAATAGAGGCACGTGCTTACTTATCGCTTAAATGAGTGGTTTTTTGAGATTGTCGGTTACCTTCTGGGAGCCGGCATTGAGTTGATGAAAGTTGTTTCTGCATACAGGGGAATTGAATTGTCAATCTTTGTTTTGTGCAGATGGATAAACAAATACGGTCTAATGCTAAAACAAATGATTGATTCGAAGTAGTCAATAGTCATTTGTGTAGGTAAGAAATATGAACAGGAATATATCAAAAGTAAACAAAGTTTTCTAATCATTGCGCACATTTAGTCTCATAAAGCATGCATTTTTAAGATCAGTTAAAACGGAAAAGACCAATCAAATAAACATTTACAAATTCGTTTATTCGTTCGGGGTACGTTTTAAGCAAGTGGGGTCACGATCGTGGTTGCTATTTTGTTCGCCGAACGATGCTAGGAAATCGTTTCTCCAGGGCTGACCCCCGACGGAGTGAACTTTATTTGTGCGTCTTAATGCGGTTTCCCACTGCGGTGGCAATCGGACGATGTTAATCGAACGGTCACGCTAGAAATCTCCCCGCGGAGCAGAAGGCAACCATGGATGTACGTCGATGAGCGTCTAAATATTTGATCATCATACGACGATGCGGATAGCGTGTAAATGCTAGACTCCCATCGTCTTACGCTTCCTTTTCCCAAACCCTCAATGCCGGCGACCAAGATGGACGTAATCTTTTTTTTTTTTTACTCAGCTACGTCAACGTGCGTGGTCGCCTAGATCGCGTTCGATAATGTATTTTTTCGTGTCCGAAAGCAATTTAGAGAAGCTCCTTTGAACAACGTCATCGTGGATTAGTTGTATATCCGTTGATGGCAAACGATTCGTTCATCATCCTATGCAGGGAGCGAAGGTTTGGAGCCGTGCGTTCTATTGTTGTTTTAATTAAGAAATTACCCATCACTTGACAGATTTCGATCGATTTGAGTCGAGCTGAAAATTTCACAGTGCTATAGGTTTCGAACCAGTTGGCATTGAATGCTGTAAGCGGCGAAGATGCTATTCCTCCGTACCCGCCAGTTCCTGTACCTCCATGCAATTGGTAATGGGACGTTTGTCGTCTGAGAGGTAAATACCAGATCGCCGAAAGGTTGATCGGTTACGGTGAATTGACAAATTGCGCAAACCGCAGCGAAGGATGCGTTTTATTTAAAAGTTTGCGGTTGCAATTTGCTCGCCTCGCAACTGACCGTGAGCCGGACGGGTTCTGTGAATGCCGAAGGATTGACAAAACAAAAAAATCACTTGCTTGCTGGCAACGGACGAAGTGATATTTATCGTATTTGCTTCTCAAAAAATTTAGCCCCAGGCAGACTGGGCGTATGAATCATGTGTTTGGAAATATGATTCGTGCGCTTGGTTATGCACGTTGTGAGAGTGTAGTGTTATTTTTTTTATCCTACACTGCACTGTTCTGAGGTTGATTGAATGGCGGTAAAAGTTGAAATCCAAGACATGACACTCTTCGATCTCTAGACTAAATATTTTTGTCAATTTTATTCTTTTTGTACATGCCATTTATTTTTAACGTCTCGTTTTTGAAGCAAAAGTCAATTTGTTTTAGTTGGCTCGCGGGGAGTAAAATTAGCTTACATTTATTTTGCGAACAACGTTTTTTTTCTTATTTTGACCATGGCAAGGTCGAAGGGTGCTTTTGTACATGATTTCGGTGACATTAAGACATCAAGGTACCGAGTAAATGGGTGAAATGAAAGTAATTTTTTAACGACTTTTTTATCACCAATCTGCTTCGATTGTACAATGACACTATAACAATGATAAAACATGAACAAAACATCCGATCTTGGGATATCTTGGGAGCTTTTGGAAGAGCATAGTAATCTGAAATTACCATTTTTTTGTAAATTTATTCGAACACTATCAATAAAAAATACCAATTACTTTCCCGCTGTGATGGTAGCGCATAAAACCCACATAATTCACTTTACGCTGTCGAGCTGTCTGGCTTGTAATATACTGGTCAGATTAATTAGTGACTTCCGTTACAGCGGACGAAAGTGAATGACACCGCCAGGCAACAACCTTTTGCCAACCCTGTATGGGGCACTCGTCCCACAGCCTAGGGGCGAATCTGTGCAAAAACCTTCACTCGGTAGCCTTCTCGTTTGCTGATCGCGTTGTGGCGTGTGATTGACTGGATCTGCTAGGGTTTGCAGTACCATCGATGAGCTGAGGGGCACGATAGGGCTGGGTTGAACGGGTAGGTGATCACCTGTAGTCTTGCGTCATAGGTTAAGCGGTGGGCATAGAACAGTGGCTAAGTAATAGCGCTTATCGGTAGATTACAGACTGACGTCTTCAAACCCGTACCGTTCGCATCAAACCTCAACAAGAGGTTATTGATTAGCGAACGGAAAAATCGTCTCAATTATTTCGTTCGACCGTTTGGTGCTACACTAAAAGGAAAGCTGTTGTTGTTACTGCTGCTGCTAGGGCTACTTGGCCGACAGGGTTTGGTTAATGAACGGCGGTACGGCGACTTTAGGTGTCGCGTAACCGTCTAATCGCGTGAGGAAAACTACTCACCGCGTCCGCTTCGTGCCTCAAATCGGTTCAATCGGCCCAGACTACCTGTTCCGAGACTCGTTGGCGTGGCTTGGAGATGGGAAACGAAGAAGTGGTGGCGGTTATTGCATGCACAAATTCACGCCAGGTATGCAAATTACCGATCACACACCTCCTGGCAGTGGAAGACTGCGTCACGAACCGAGCTGACTAATCCATCGACAGCTCTTTACAACACGGCTGCGTTTCGGCTCGGAACAGTCAAGCCAACGCGACGTGTGAGTGTTTTCCTTCGAGTGGCTATGAAGTTGTGCCGGCAGGAGGTGCCTGGTTGTGAGGCGATTGAGCGATTTGGCATGTTGCAGTAGCTGCACAGCCGACTGATTGACGGTTTGCATAATCAGTGCAGTTTGCGTTCGTCTTTCCCTTCCGTTTCCTCTGCATACCTTACGAGACGGGCTGAAATTTTGCACGATGTAAGTGATGCATAAGGGAATCGGAAGTGCTAACTTGATCAGTGATAGGCTGCGTACACTAAATCTCAAAGATTGCACGCAATTCGTTGTCAGTATAAAGCGTATATGAAACAACCAATGGGAGGAAGCTAAGGGCGGAAGGGGACGAACGAAAACGAAAACAGTATTAAACGCGTTGAACATCTCGCCACGGGTTTCGGGTGTTGAAATGGTTGAAAAGTAAAGCTCATTATCCGTCACCGAAAATGAAACCGATTCGTTGGAACGGTCCCAGCAGAGGGTAAGGATTGACCCACTGCTCGATCTGTTTTGTCCCAGTTTCTTCGCATCACCGGTAGGAACGATTAGCCCTACCACCGTTTCACACTTTCACGTGCCGAGCAAATCGGCTTAATTTGGTCGAGGATCTCGAGGGGGGGGGGGGGGATGTCGCAGATTTTATGTTCGCTTTTCGCCTTCTGCAGCACCGAAGCGTAACGCAACCGTCCAGGCTGTTTTTGCCTGGCAGGTGACAAATTGTGTGACATTTTCGCTTCCAATTTGGGCTGGGCGCATGCGGTGTCGTTCAGCCCGGAGATGGATGAGGATCAGTTGAACTTCATGCAACCCAGCAACGCTACTTTGCTTCCGACAAACTGTACGCGACGACGACGGGTGCCGGAGACGAGCGGCATGTCGCGGTAAGTGGCGCGGTTTGCGTCGAATGCAAATTAAGAGCATTGAACTGGCGGCCGTGGTGAAACAGGTCTTCTTCGTTGGCTCTGTCTGCGTAACGAAAAGCGTGACATCGTGACAGGGGAGATGAAAAGTGAAAAGTGTTGCAGAATGAGAGAGGGAGGGAGAGAGAGACAGACAGAGAGACAGAGAGACGGAGGGAAGTAATTGAAATTGAATACCTTTCAACGTCGCCACGTCGCGTTAGGTTGGATTAGTGACATATTAAATCACATTTACAGCATTATCGTTACACGTGTGATGCTGCATGAGATGAATGGGGAACAAATCATCGTTGAATGCCGGGTATGGAACGGAGCTTCAATTTGACGTAGTCTTGAAAACATCAAATGAATAAAGCAAATATAGAAAACTTTTCATCCCATGTAAGTACAATGCAGAGGAAAAATGGGAAAAAATCCCCAACATATTCACTATCCAACTTCTTAATGTTTGCTATTTAGTAGAACCAGCTTCTCAAAGCATTCGAAGAGATGATTACTTAAGCCTTTTTTTAACCACACATTGCTGCATCTTTAGTCTGGCATTGCGTAATGGGTTGGTGAAAGCATTTCCCTTCTCCGTGTGCCAAAGTACGTGGCGAGCTGTTAATTAATCCTTCCAGTCATGCAGGCAGAATGACGCACAAGCGAACGTTATCACGCGAATAAACGACTGGCAAATGATAAGTTCCTTTATGTGTGGTTCCTGGCCGAGACCGGCCATTAATTATCTCTCGATCAAAGCCTACACTTACGCGCACTGTTCGTTTAGCGAGCGATCAATGCAACGATCGATCGATCGAACAATCATCGGTCCCCGATGCGTTAGTTAACCGGAACAGCGAGCCGGCGAAGCAAAAGGGAGCCAGAAAATGGACTGTCCCGCGGGTTTACAAAAGCCCCGGGTTTTCCAATGCCGAGATCTGGAGAATGATCGCGAGGTAAAGGTGCGATCGATTCATTGAATATTGCTTGCTAATAATCGCTCCCTGCGCATCTTCCTATTATTGCATCCCAAAGGCGCTGCTGACGTGGGTCGGAGTGGTCAGCCAGGGCTAGCGAGTGCCATGATTTATTGCCCTCCGCGCTGCTAATGAGTGGCTCTGGAGTGTTGGAGCCATGCGTGCGCACGTGTGTGTTTGCGAAGATGCGTCCCGTCACCCGGTGGACGTAACGCAACGTTTAGCGCGGCGTCGGGCGAGTGATCGAGTACCGTTGGAACGGTCAACGGCTCATTGACTTGTGAGGTAATGCAAGGCCTCCGGTCGGGACTAAGCATCTTCAGCTGCGCTACGACTTACCGACCGCTCAGTCTACGCGAGCGAAAACCGGCCTCACCATTAGATGCCGCCGGTAGGTGAAACGGGCGACAGAGATACTGCAGAAAGTAAAAGTCGTTTGCAGCCCATCGTACCCGCTCACCTCCTTCGCGCGAAGATGGTTGCGTAGTCTCGAGTGTAGAGTACTATCGGGAGGTGTCATGCCGAGAGCATGATGGCTACTGCCTATGACCATAGGGCGATGAAATCATAAGTCCCGCCGCCGGCTGGGTTGCTGTGTGCCGAAACGATGCGCAAACAATGGCTCATCATTTGATGTTCGTGGTGCGGTGCCAAAAACACACACACACTACCCGCCAGCCGCCGATTGGACCGACGGATGAGTAAGGTTGGAAATAAATGATGATGAATTAGTGTTTGACTGGTAGGTGCTAAAACGGTGTTTGCTTTGGTGTCGCATAGTTTAGCATTGGGCTGAAGTTGTCCTCACTGACGAAACGAAAAAAAAAGCTACACCGTATTTGGAATTATATCACGCCATACGGAGTCACTGACAGCGCCGTGTCCATGTTTGTGGAAGTGAAACCTCCTGATCCTCTCCACTGCTCGCGGGATTGCCCTGAACGTTTCCCGGTGGTTTCCCAACGGGTAGTTTTCGTAAAGTGCTGTTTGGCTTACCTAATTTATCACCCATTTTATGGTAACAATGTAGAGTAGCGATTCACCATAAATTCGAAATTATGTTTTGTGCTTCTTTTCGCGACAGAAATTGACACTGATAGTTGATTGTCGAAATTGGATATGCTCATTTACGATCGCTTGTTTTATACCTTCCAACGCGGATTCCAACGCAGCGACACATTCACCCCGAACTAGTTTTTTGACTTAATGTCTTACACGTTCTACACTCGTTCGCCACTAGCGTTTTAAGATCGCCAAATTGGCTCATTTAGCAACCATTCGCCTTCGTTTATGGACATAACTGTATTGACAGGCAAAATCGTGCATTACAATGCCCTCGGATTGCGATGGGCATAAATCAGAGATTGGAATGTAGAATCGAACCAGGGTGATTTCGATAATACGGTTCCGATACCATAGCAGTGTTTAACACCAGGAGGTCCGAAATGTTGGCTACATAGATTATGCAAATTTCCCAGAACCCGTTTCTAGATCAGAACAAACCATTTGATGCCTCTTTACTACGTCACATAAATTAGTTATGTGAATCGTAATGCAAACGATACGTTTTATTGCGAGCAAAGCATTCATAAACATGTTCCTATTTTGCTGCTCATTTTGCAAATCCGTACCGAGTGGTATGCCGTTTCAAAGTGGCGTATAATAAAACGATCGAATTTCCATCATTTTTCAATGTTTTTTTTTCTCCACCCTGCGGCAAGCTTGGTAGGTAATAGGAGCTTTCTGAGCGAAACAGTGAGAGTAGGGGAAGAGAAAATTCTCGCCAATTCAGTTTCGTATGTTAACAACTTCCACTCGTCGGTTGTCTCCGAGCTTTACTGTGGAGACACCGAACCACCTTCCGGAACAGGTGTCGGTAGAAGGCTCAATCTATAGCTACCTACTTCCAGCCGTCATGGAGCGGAGTGGGGTACGAGTGGAAGCGGATCGAAACAGGAACAACCGTAATTTGCTTACGGTAAGTGCAGTTCGCGTTACCTACTTTTCGGGGCCAGATCGATCGGGGCCAGGCCTCTGCGCTTGGTGCATCTGTCGCAAATATTACTGTGACCGTAGCAGATGAAGTGAGTCTAAACTGTCGGTGACATACTTTTTGCATGTTCTGGGCTAGGTCAGCCCGACTGCCACGTACTGACATGGCATGCGGATGTCTGGATGCTGTCGTTGCGAATCTGTGCAAAGCGAGTTCCGAACTAGTTTGCAAAGCTACATACATCTCTTGAAATGTCCGTACATTTTCGGAAACATGAGCTAACATACCTAAATACAACGAAACAGACAGTTCTACTGATAATATTTCATTTACCACGTTGGTAAAACTTCTTTTTGGAATATCAAACGATGCTTTTCCTTCTGTGTCTAATTTTTATAAAATCTGATTGCGGTTTTCGAATGGCCCTAAGAGCTTTTTAAACTACCTTTGATTATTTTACTGATGCCTGCCCTAATTACAAGCTCGATAACTATAGAAAGTGCGGTAGTAATTGACGGTGGGAAATGGTCTTGAATTCGTCCTAAAAAAGTAGACAGCTAGCTTTGCTAGTTGTACCACACGATCAACGGTATCGATCGGTAGCAATTAGATTTAATGTCTTAAAAATCTGTTCCCAGATTTCGTTGCACCCAGCGGTATCGTGCTTCACTATGTAGACGATTATCTTGCCGTCTGGTGGAAAAGCACTTGCATCCGTGAAATCAGGTCGAAACTAAAGCTTATCCGTAAACCACGTGCGTTTGGTGCGATGTGTGGATGTTGTAGATCGTCGATTCACCGCGCGCAGGTGAGTACAATCGCACGGAGATAGACAGTTCGCAAGAGAGATCGTGTAGCTTTTTGTTTCCATTAAGGTTTTTTTTTTCTTTACTACTCACCAGCGGGCAGGGCAGCCGTGTATATTCACAGGGCCGTGAAACAATCGACACGTGGTTGATAAATCATATCGGTCGGTGCCCGCCTCCGACATGCTTCACTTTCGATCGATTGATCTTCGGTACAGAGCTGGCGTTAAGTGCCGATCGGCATGGCTACCAGGTAGGCTCCATCACCATTCCACCACGCATTCTGGCGTGCAATCGAACTGACTGCATGTTTTCTTTTTTTGTATCGCTCCCACCCAGGTGCAAGAATGTGAGCGATCTCTTTCATCTTACACGATGGAAATCACCAGTACGCCAGGGGCCTTTCACGCTGTGACGGTTGAATAAGCGGGCACTAAAATTGATGGAAACGAAACTGCTCGCAATCGGTGTACGGTGTAAAACAACACAATGCTTCTTTCATAAAGCACAATTGTTGCACTGTCAAACATGAATGTAAAAGTTTTTTAACGTACCAAAACACGCACACGCACAGAGAGGCGATAATAAACGCAACTGTTTGGTGGATCCTTTCTTAAAAAAGTGTTTTTTATATATTGCATGCATCGCCGGTACATTATACTACACAATAAGGCTTGCTTGGTATTATTGTGGTGCAATGTCACTTTTTGCAAGTTTATTCGTAAACATAAGTAGATTGCACCATTACGTCGCAAACCAGTGCATTTGCGAAAACCCACATAATTAGCGTAGCGTCAGCAGATCACCGGTCGACCGATCGACCGTTCGACAATAACCCAATAACCCAAAAATCGCCGCACAACAAAAACATCA